>VBSM01001562.1:6378601-6405263 GCA_008086735.1 Cheirogaleus medius
TTATGTCTCTTAGTCTATTGAGTTTGTTTGAAATTATTTAATATAGTCATTTCAATGTTCTTTTTATTCTCCCATTTCCTTAAAGAACACAATTAAAATTAACTTTACTATCCTGTCCTGAGAGCTTTCTTTGACCAGAAAGCGTTAACCATTTTGTACTTATATCAGAGGCCTAGAATTTCTCTATAAAGTAAACCAATTTATGAGATTACTTTAAACTGCATGTCAATCGTAGACTGTTAGGATAAACCTCATTTTGAAACATTTACATTTCACAAGGTGCCTCATACAGATTTAGAAACACCAAATCAAAAAGAAAGGTTGATTTAGTGGACTAACTTATTAAGAGACAGATATCACATTGGTATGCCAATCAGCTATACCAATCCATGCAGTCTCAGTCTTGAACTGTCTGGAATGCTTTATAAGGTGGAACCCACAGATAAGTCAAGACTCTCTTATCTGCCTATAGCAGCTTTGAAATTTTGAAGTCATTTCCTGGATTGCTTTTTTAATGCCACACTCATGCAACATCCCAAGCAGAAACTGTCATCCGTATTCACTCAAACAATTTCTAGGTACAAAACTGTAGTTTCTGTTACCTTCTCTGAATGCCATTTCATCAGCCCTTGTTTCTTGGAGAGAAAGATCTGTGACAGCCTTATGAACAATAAAGAGGTTCTCCTCTGGATTTTCTGGGGAAAAAATGCAAGATTAGTATTTTAACATTTGAAATGTATATAGTTCAATGGTTAATATATTATCAATTTAGACTCCAGGTAGATTTCTGTAATTTTAAATATGATCACTAAAAATTACTCTTTGACTCTTCATATTCATTCTTTACTGACTCTACTTACTTACTTAATGATTACTTAATTTATTGATTGATAATCTTTAATAGTTATATAAAGTATAGAACCATAAATTCAGACCTCTTCAGGTATATTTAGAAGGAAATCTTAAAATTCTGAATTCTTTTGTTCAAATAATAGTGGGGCTGCTCATAATAATAATAAATAAATAATTAACATTTAGCCAACACTTAGCAATCACCATGACAATTGTACAAACGTAGATACTATTATTCTGCCTTCTTCTGGCGGAAAAAAACTCAGGCTTAAGAAGACAAAGCAAGTTGTGTAGGGTCACAGATGTATCAAACAGACAAGCCTGGATTTGACCAGAAGCAGAGATTTAACCCTTATGCTATGCAGCCCTAGTAGAAAACGGGGCCACATACATTGTTTGGGTGTCCAGCTCATTCCTAAAAAAACTATTTACCAAAAAAAATCCTTAGTGAGTTTATAAGTGAAAACAAGCAAATGAAGGAAAAGGAAAATGTGTTACCTTTTAGAATCTTCTCATCCCTGGACCAGTTGAGCTGCAGGTTCCCTTGTAATTTTCCACTTTCCTTCTGATTTCCTTCTGTGGGTAAATCTTCAAGACCAGGTGCTACTCTGTAGTGTGATGGGATCCCATTCCCATCAGTCAATTCCTCATTGATTTTAGTGATTGTTTGTTGACCATTTCCAGGTGGTTTATCCCCATTGCACTCAGCCTGAATAAATGTCACTGGAGCATCTGTCATGATGAACAGTTGAGTCCGATCTGGAGGGAGCTTTGGGGAAACCGAGTGGGCAGGTCCTTGGTAAGATACCTTCTGTTGCCTTCACGTCCTAGAGTTCTAACTCCTACTCTAAGAATACAGACTATTCACTTTGGTACCTAATAACCAGATTCTTTTCCTAAGGTGTCCAGACAGAGCTTAGAGCAAAGGCAATAGGATTTGTCAGATTTGACAGTAGCCCATGAGCAAGAGTCCAGCCAATCACCACCTCCTTCGTTGCTTAGCAGTCCCACTTGCAGAATTAAAGGCACCCTTTTGATTTACATAAACAAACAATCTGAGGCAATCAGGCTTTTGTGTTGGCATGTAGAGAGGGACTTTCAGCTTGTCAGTCCCTCTCTGGGAACAGAGATTTTTGTCCCTTTTCATAATGGCCCATTGTAATTTTCCTTGTAACAGGAGCCACAATTGTTCCACAGCTTTAATCCAGAGAGAATGACCACCTTGAGGCATATTAGTTCTGTGTAACCAGCTTAACATTTCCAAACAGATTTTGTTCAAGTAAAACCTCAGTTATTTTGTAGGGGACAATGACAACGTTTCTTATTTATTAGAGAATAAAAACAGCTTATCAAAACCCTATAAACAGGACAACTTTTTCTAAATGGTTCTGGCAGCAGATTTCACAGTGTGTTTTCAGGAGGCAAGCGGAGAGACCTAAGAAAAACAAACAAATTCTACTGACTGTCTAATACCCAAAATTTTACAACTGTAATTTATTTAGTCTATAGCTTCTTATGCTCTAGTTCTTTTATGTCTCCTGAGACCCAGCTGATCCTTTAAAACCCTAATATAATTTTCTCCATGAAATTTTCTTTTCTCCCAATAGCATTACTCTCCATGTTCCATATTGATATTCTGTGATTCTGGTAAAATGACATAGCACCAACACCACCTGCCCTTGGGGGAAACTGGCAATTATGTAAAACATCTGCTACTGACCCCCTCTTCCTTTTTAAATAAAGATATTAATTCTTTTTCTTTTTCAGATCCCATATAGTACAAAATGGTTCCAGAGCCTTTGCCCACACTGCTCCTTCTGTTTGGAATGTTCTTCTCTTCCTCAAGGCCAAGCCCCTGGCCTAACCAGCTCCTCTAAGTTCTCAGTTTTCAAGCTAAAATATTTCTTTAATGACACTTTCCCTGACCCACAGGATTAAGATGGGACTCTGTTACACATTGTATTTGCCTTTCTGAGTACTCTTCACAGTTGGAATTAAACAAGTAATTGCACAATTATCTGTATAATGTCTGTTTCACCAACTAGAATCTAAGCTTCATCTGGGCAGGGGTCATTTTAACTTGCTTACCTGTGTCCCCAGCATGTAGCATCTGCCTTAAACTAGGTAGTACTCAAAAAATATTTATATATGTGTGTGTGTATGTATGTATGTATGTATACACACACACGCATGTAAGAATAAATTTTATCCCAAGAGAATACATTTCAGATCTTCTCTAAAGGGAAGAAGAATAGGGGTTGGAGAGTAATTATAAATGTGTCTCCTTTAAAATTCTGTCTAGAGCCGAGCCCCCTAGAGTCTATATCAAGGATGACAAATACATGGCACTCTGGTACCCCTTCTCCCATGTCCAGGGAAGACATCTCTAAAAGATCCCAGAACTCCCTCTGTTGTCATCCTCAGCTCTTCTCTAGCACACTAATTATTTGTTTGTTTGTATTTAGTTTCTTTAACAAATACTCATATAGCACTTCACACAACAAGTACTGTTCTAATTGCTTCACAAATAATAACACATTTAATTTTCATAATAGCCCTGTGAGGTAGATGCTATTATTATCCCCATTTTACAGACTAGAAAAAAATAAGCACAGTGATATTAAGGAACGTGATCAAGGTCACACAGCTACTAAGCCTACTAATCAGAGTTGGCAGTATAGATGAAGCTAAGTGGCATTCCTGGCCTGTGTGCAGATGTTTCCCTGAGCCAGAGATCCCCCCCGGGATCCAGGATTAATCACCTGGGCAACAGAGATAGTTGTAGCCATGAGGGGCCAGCAGAGGGCCTGAGGCAGCAGCAAGGCCTTCCCCAGAGATACCTGCAGCTACTGAGCACAGTGTTAGGAGGGGCCCTCCCAAGAAATTCAACTGCTGAGCCTACTGATGAGAAAATATTGAATGGAATCGCATGGGAGAATGCAGAAACTAAGAACAACAGCTGCCATTCTGGTGATATAAGATCCTAAATTGAAGTCTATTAGTGGCTCATGAGTTAAGAATTCAATGTAACAGAGTTTGAAAATTCAACTGCATCTTTATAAGAAGCATACTTTCCAACCTTGGAGGCAGAGGACAGGATTGTCTATCGCCTCTCTAAAGACAAAGTCTTTCTTATACCCCATGGAAGGTATATCTCTTTGTGGTTCTAGAATCTGGAAGCTGGCCTCCCAGCAAGTCACCACACTATTTTAAAGAAAAGTACTGGAAAAAATAGGCTGGGTAATTGGTGAAGATTAGAGGAGAGTGTGGCCCTGAACAAAGGAGCCACGTGTAGGTCCCTGAGGCCAAGACGGGCAGAAGTGAGGGTGGGAGGAAGACAGCTAACCAACAATTAAGAGGCCCCTTCAAATAAAGGACAAATGCACATTTTATTCAGTGACCCAGGTAGGTCATGGTCAAGACAAGGGACTCAGCTTGCTCCTTTGTGACCTTGGGCAAGTGTACAAATCAGGCCTGTTTGAGTTGCAGATTACAGAAACTCAATTCAGAGAATCTTAAAATTTATAATAACAAATCATTTAACTGGTAAATCCGGAGTTGGCTTTGTACTTGTTTGGATCCAGAGATTTAAAAAATATTATAGGGAACTTCCCTCTTTTGATCACATGGAAAGTGCATATTAGGAGGTAGTTGGGTGGACCTTAGGGTCCGGTCTTTTTCTGGGTCCCCTAATACCTCTAGCTGAGTATGGTAGGCTAAATAATGACCACTTCTCAAAGAGGTCCACATTCCAATTCCCAGAACCTGTGAATTGTTACCTTACATGGTGAAAGGAACTTTGTAGATGTGATTAAATTAAGGATCTTGAGATGGGGAGAGTATCCTGGAATATCAGAGCAGATCTAATGTGATGATCACAAGGGCTCAGATAAGAGGGAAGCAAGAAGGGCAAAGAGAGTCCTTGGATACGTGGCAGGGAAGCCAGATGCTGTAGTGATCCAAGGAAGGGATCCTGAGCCCACAAACTCTGGCTGCCTCAAGAAGATGAAAAAGGCAGGGAAACAAATTTTCCTCTGAAGCCTCCAAAGGGAACCCAGCCCTGCCAACACCTTGATTTAGACTTCTCACCTCCAGGACTGAATGAGAATAAAATTGTGCTGTTTTAAAGCCACTAAATTTGTGGTGACTCATTATAGCAGTAATAGGAAACTAATTACTGAGTTTCCTGCATCTCTGCCTTCATTTTTGTTGCCTGGTTAGGGCCAGAAAATTTAGCTTTTCCAACCATTTTGCAGGATATATATTTTTGAATCTCAACTTTCTCAGATTGCTTCCTGTTGGCCAAAAAGGCCTCCCTTAACAAGGTTGTATTTTCTTCTCTTTCAACTTTCCAACAGTCCAGGTTTGACTAAAATTTGTAACAGTTTATTATAAAAGCTATAAGAAAATCACAACCCCCCCAGCATCCTGATATTTTTCTCATAAGTCTCCTAAAATTCAATCTTCAGTAGGAAATGGTTTGAATCGGGGTTCAAGGGGACAGTTCATAGCAGTGATGGTCAGCTTCACAATTAGAGAGTGAGTTCTCGCTGCTTCTCATTGCTCCTCTAGTGAACCTATCCCACATTGTAAATTCTATAATCTATATTCCATTCTTGGTGCCCATGTATTTTGTATTCAACATTTCATTGGTTTACTCAGTAGGTGACTGGGTGGATTCTGAGATGTGCCTGCTCCCAAGAGTGGCCCACAGACATGGAGTCCAGATTGAACATGATTTCAGCCTTTTTCCTTTCTGTAGTCCTGGTGAAAGCGTTAGACATTGGCATCCTTTAGAATGGCTTGTTGTAGGGGGTCACTGCAAACAATGCAGTATCCACTCCATTTAATAGCATACACCCAGTTGAGTAACTTGGCTCCACCCTTCTTATCGTCGATTGAGATTAGTGTGTGAGCATCAGTCTACAGCCACTATAAACATCCCAGTGCATTGACATGGTAGAAACTGACCCCATGAGAGTATGAAACAACAGGGTAACTCTGTAGATCTTCACCAGTAGATTTATCTCTCACAAGAGTCCATACATGCAGAGAGTGAATTATGTTTTAAATGGTTGCAGAGCAATTGTATAGGTAAGAAAGGGGGAAATCCCCATAAAATAAAATCATCTCAGTCTCTTGGCCATAATTTTAGGAGTATATCGCCCTAAATGCATAAAGGTGTGTCCGCAGTGGACAGGGCTCTCTAGAGTTTTTAGCTAGGCAATTATAATTCTGTTTTACTTACAATGGGATTTTTCCTTGATGCATTTTAAATAGAAAGAATGGCTTCTCTATTCACAGAAACTCCATAAGTGTTCAACAGATAGAAATGGAATTTGTGTGGCTATTTATAAAACCCCAGAAAGAAAAGTTTGAATTATATATGCACACACATTCTTTGGTAGTTTGAAAGCATCTTATAATCCTCCCGGAGAAGCAGAGCTGTATGACAATAATATCGCCGTCAGCATCATCCCTCCCAAACTATTTTGAATGTCATGAGGAGTTAAGGCAACATGTTGTTTTTCAGAGGAGAAAGGCAAGAAAATAATTAAACACATTTTTCCTTAATGGAAATAAAAAGAAAAATCAAGTCTTCTGTGAATCTCTGCTTTTGTAAGAAAGTGATAGTGATGTGACTGTGAAGAAATACAAAATTTCCCAAGATGCCTCTGAAAATTTATCTGAGTAAACTGTCTCAGATTAAGTAGGTAAAACTCACATGCTCTCAGTGAGTAAAATAAATGCAGATATACTACGATCTCTTATAATTCCCTTGTGCTGAATCCAAGAAACGATCACTGGACAGTTGTGCAGATTCTACAGACTTTTTAGATGAGAGCAATGACATTAACGCTTTATTCAGTAATTAGCTTACTCACCCCCAGGAACTTGAAGCCAGACAGGAAATGCACTTCAGGAGCTGTGCTACTCAGGGAGAGGTGGGAAGAGCACCACACTCAGTGAGCTCTACACAATAGCTTAAGTTTAGGCTCTCAGATTGTTCATCTGGACCATTGTGATAGTCGTCCACCTGGCCTCCCGCCTCCAATCTCTCATCCTCTTTCCCTCACCTCCGTCCGTCATTCCTACTACCACCAGATTAATATTCCGATGGCAAGCTTCTAAACATGGTCAGAAAAGAATAATTGAGATATTTTCGTAAATCTCAGAGGACATTAGGTGGTTTATAATAAGTGTTAAGTGAAAAATGAATTTCTAAAGGACTCTCTATTTGCCCAAATCTCTCATGCACACACGCACAGACTCTCTCTCTCTCTCTCTCTCTCTCTCTCTCTCTCTTAAAAACTCAGCTTTTGCCCTGCCCCTGTTGCTTACCATGTTAAGTACAAACACCTTACAATAGCATCCAGCTATTAATACTTTCCAGGTTTATCATCCAAAATTGCCCAGTTCTTTTATTCAATCCTTGCCAGTGAATTCTTCTGTATCACCAAACATGGTGCCCATTTGCATGTCTTGCCTTATTCTTTCCCCATGTCTGGAATGCCTGCCTCCTCCCTTCACTTCTCATCCTTCTCACTTCCTCTACGATAGCCAGAGCCATGCTTCTAGGCCTATTTCAAACACTACCTCCTCTACTAGGTACTTCATGACACTTTTGCCAAAAGGCTGTATTTGTACTTTTCTCTGAGTACCCTTAGCAATTTACCTTTATGTTGTTTTAATGATACCTCATTACTCTGCCTTGCATTATTATTTATGCAATGGTCTTACTCTGTTACCGGAAAAGCTTATGTCACAATAGAAAGGTTTCAATTTAAATCTCAGTTCTGCCTCTGAGAAGCTATCTGAACTTAGGCAAATTTTTTAAATTTTCAGAGCTGCAAGGCATCTGAAAAATGCCTACCTCATGAAGTTTTTGAAAAGATTAAATTACTTGACAAAATATGTGTGGATCACCTGGTACCATGCCTGACACCTAGTGAGAGCTGAATAATATTAATAGTAACAATGCTACTTATTAATATATTGTCCAGTCCTTGCGAACTTTTTGTAATTCACTTCTGCATAGAGAAGCATAGCACCTGGTTCATAGTTTATGTTACATAAATATGCTTTGAGTTGGCAGTAGCTAGAGGCTTCACGCATTAGAATGTGACGGTAAATTCATTTGAACATATCCCTGGCCCTATTTTCCATCCTTCCTTTATAAATCTGTTTCTATCTGTTTAAATTAACTATTAGGGTTTCGGGATCTAAGCCTTGGATTTTCTACAGTATTGGATTGTGGTGTAGATTTAGAAGCTACCCCCTACTGGCAGATAGGCAGAATTTAAGTTAGAAAATGAAATGAACACGTAACTCTGGCCCCAAAGAAGACAGTTTTCAATGCGTTCTGATCTTCACCCACCCTCCTGGCTGTTTACTGGTAGACCTGCTCAGTGGAATATAAATTGCCCAATACAATCTTCATGTGGAAGTAGATCTGTGTCAGCCTTGACTAACTTGGAGGTGAATATTCTGGGTCAGATTTCCCAGAGCAGGAAGCCTAAACAGAGGATGGTCTTGTGTTCAGATGTGGTATAAATGTTTGATATGTGTCGGAGCACCAATTCTGGCCAGGTAGAGCAGTTCCTATCCCCCAATTCCATCCCTGATATGCCCCTCACCAGCAAATCTTGGGCAAATCATATAACTCAGGGATTCTGAAAGCCCCAATTCCTGATCTGAAAAACTGAGCTCATGATAGAACCTGCCCTTAGAGGTCTCTTGTGAGGATTTAATAAGATCAGGAGTTCAGTGGCTGGTGAATAATATATGCTCAAGAAATGGGCCTGTTGCTGTGATTAAGCCAAAGCAGGCCATGCTTGCTTTACTCCAAAAACTGGCAAATTCCAGTTTGCCTCAGAATCCTCTGGGCACCTCATTCAAAATACAAATTTCTAGAGCACATTCCCAGATATTCTGATTTTGCTGAAGACCAAAATGTACATTATAGGTGATTCTGGTGCACATCCTAATAAGCAATACTATACTTTGTTTTCAGCCCACATCCAAAGAGAAATACAAGACAGCAACTCTCTTGGAGGACAAAATTTTTTCATTCATATTACTGAAGAACTTAAAGTCTTAGGGGAAACAAACTTTGGAGAATAGCAGTAATAATAAAAACCAGCACACATTTAGCATTTATTGTGTGCCAAACATTGGTCAAAGAGCTTCTCATACAATAGCCCTTTAATTTTTGCAAAAACCCTTAGAGGCAGGTACTCTTGTCATTGTTTTATAGATGAGAAAATTGAGGCACAGAAAGTTTAAGTAACTTGTCAAGTTACTCATATAATAAAGAACAAAGCCAGGATTTGAACCAAGGAAGCCTAGCTTCAGAGCCTATGCTTTTAAACATAAATCTGTACTTCATTAAAAATATAGCAAAATTCACTGTCTAACCAAATCACACAGACTTTTTAAATACAAGGGACAGGTTTCCTGTAGCACTTTTCTATTTAATGGTGGCCCCAGGGGAAAAGGTAATTTAAATGACAGTCATGGGCTACCTTTCTAATGCACTCTGCCATTGTGTGTGTGTATGTGTGTGAGTTGGTTTATCTTAATTTGAATGGTCTCTGCTTCTTCCTTTACAATATCGCACACAACCTCTATAAAAGACCAGTTTTGAAGGAAATAGACACTGTGCCGCAGAATGCCTAAAGGCTACACCTAGTTTTTACCATCTACAGTTAGAGATTTCATTTAATGGGTAGCATCTCCTAGGCTATGTTCCCATGAGAGTTTATGGATGAGAATAAAATTCATGCGTAGGTCAGGCTTTTATAACCAATTTTAAGGAGCAACTTGCCACTTCTACCCAAAATCCTGAGGGAAAAGAGGAAAAGAGTAAGAAAATGACAGGAAGCAGAAGTCATCATCATTCTTATGGGGAACCTGGTAGTAATTCAATAGTGATTTGTTTCCTTTCTCATGTCTAACCTCTCATGCTCTTTGTGCACAGAATTTCGGATAGTATAAATATGCACGTAGATGGATGTTTCAGGGTTCACTGCTCTTTCACAACCATTCATTTGATGCGATTGAAACAAATCATTTCAGGCTGAATGCAATTGTGAGCTTTTCAAAGGCAACACCTGGCAGCCCAGGATCACAGACATCTTGTCACTCTCTTGACATGGGCTTAGAGAACCTGAGGGTGAGCAAGGACTTGTGTCTTTGTGTCACACACAGAGAGCCAGTACAGCGCCTGCTACCAAGTATGCACTTCAGAAACGTTTGCTGAATGAATAAACAAAGTATCTCACCCAACCGCTTCCTTTTATAGATGAAAACCCTGAACCTCATGGAAGTGGAAAGTTTAATGAGGCAGAAGTGAAGGCATGAAAAAGTCAAGGGAACCAGGCAGATAAAAGAGAACATCCTTCACTTTTTTCTTTCCTTTTTTCCAGCTCCCTCTCATCCTTCTTTCTCTGCATGTCTCTGAATCTTTCTTAACCTCCTTTGGTTCTTTCTTCACTAATTTACTGGCATTAATAGGTAACTTAAATATGTTTATGTATTGAATTAGAAAAAATTCGAAAACTTAAAAATGCTTCTTAAAAAATAAACTGACTTTAGGTTTGAATTGCTCTGTACGTCTCTGTATAATAAACTGCTTTTATTTGTATCTCTTTGGGTTAGTAGCCCTCAGGGATGAAGTGGTTCTCAACTTACTGGTAAGGTAGAACTTACCAGCAGCTTGTCTCACTAGTTAATATGCATAGTTTTTTACTCTCGTTTTTTAAGGGCTAAAAATGGGAATAAACTTGACATAATGTACATAATTAGTTCATGGAAATGTCAGAATTACCACGGAGAACTTCCATCTCTTGGTCATAGAACCAAACATGCTCAGGGGTGAAGGGATCTTTGACTTGAATCTATGAAACTGACTGTTCAACAATTGTATCTCCTCCACAACATCCACTCCAGGCATTTGCTATTATCTTTTTGAACAACCTTAAATAATGGAGAATTAAGCACTTCATGGGGACAGCCATTCTTCGAACTGCTTTCAATTCTGAAACTTTTCATTGTGTAGAGCTGAACTTTCATGCCCTAAAGCTTTCATGCATTGATTGTTCTTGATTGAACCCTGAGGAGACACACAGAATAAGTCTAGTCTGTCTTCCACCTGACAATCATTCAGATATTAGAAGACAGCTTCCTGCCCACCCCCTTGCCCAAGTCTTCCCCTTTCTGGAATAAACATCTCCGGTTCCTTTAGCTGCTCCTCATATACCATTATATTGAGTATCTTTACCCCATTAAACATTCTTCGCTGAATATATTCTCATTGCCTATGTACAAGGCTGATAGTGGGAAGATACATACTAGTATATATATAATGTGTATTAAAATATTAAAATAGTTTCACTATAATTGATAAAAGCCCATGGTTCTAATTCCCTCACTGGGTACACACCCCTGTGTTTGCCCATCCCCTGAGGCCCTCCTGACATCAAGAACCAAGGGTCGTTCTTGAACCAATGTCCTTTCTGATTAGTAAATGCCCAAATCATACCAGTTGCTAAATATCTTAAATACAGCCCATTCCTAAACATCTTATTAAAGTTTACACCCATTAGTTATAAAAAATAACTTTTAAAAAACCCAACATCAACTCGGCACTTATGTGCCAGCACTAGGGCAAGTATTTTCAACATTATTCACATTGAATTTTCACAGCAAGATTGTGAAGTAGAAATCATTATTTGTATTATATAAATGAGAAAACTAAGATCCTTGCAGGTTATGCATCTTGCCCAGTATTTCACAATTATTAAATGCCAGAGCCAGAAAAATAGATCTATGGTCAAATAAATTTGGGAAATGTGCAGGTTCTTTATACTCTTGGAAAATTATAATGAACTTGATCATATTAAAGTTTTTAAGAAGTTCTTCATTAAAGAAAGAGGTTTAACCCAATGTAGTTAAGGTTTGATCTTTTTCTTGTTTAATATCTATAAGCACTTTGGTGAACTGATGCTTTAATTATTTTGGAACCTGATCTTCACTGTTGACTCATGGCAATCAAAATGATTCAGAGCCCCACATCTTTTTCATGGATGTCATTGTTAAGGATCAACTCTTCTAGTCTACCCTTGAAAAATGTGTTTTGAAAAAAGGCGGGAACTTAAATTTACCCCTCTATGATACCTTTGTAAATAAAAGTTATATTCCTGCCATTGCTCTAATTTAACAATATCACAAATCTGCCAACTTATATAGTCACTGTTCCTATTGGTTTAATTCATCTTCAGACTGGGTGACTATATTCTTTACATCTTCACCTAGAGTGACAGTTGTAATTGTTAAACATAGAAGAATTCAGGACTTCCATTTTCAGGTCCATTATGTAATAAGGTTGGAAGTCATCACTTTCATTCTTAAATTAATACAACAAAAAAGCAGGATAAACAAATCAATGGCTTTTTTTGGACCCATCAAAGAAGTAAAGTTTTAAGGCAAAACACTACCCCAAAATGTGGAGAGAAAAGTTCACCCAGAGAGACACAGCCAAGATCTGCTTACCTGGGATGGAAGCTGCTGAAGTCATAAACCATTATGAACCCTTACACAGTAATTTTGAAAAATTGCTGGAGGCTGAGTGTGGACTGACATGAGAGGAAAAACTCATGAGGGCCACAGTTTTAAGGGTACCCCTACACATTTGTGAACTTTACCTTCAATAACATATCTTCTCATAGGGAAGACCTAAGAAAAATGTCCTCCTAAATCTGGCAGGAAAAGGAGAAGAGTAATTATTGTGAAATAGCCCCAGAGTTTTCTTAATAACAAAGGCCTATTTTCCATGGGGTAAGACTTTCCCAGAGCCTTATTTCAGCAGAGGGGAAGGGCATTCCCCTCTTTCCTACATTCCCTAGCCTTCAAGTCTCTCTCCTAAGGGGGAAATTATAAAGCTATACCAGTTGATTATGGTGAATTATCAGTTTGATGTGCTTTTGGATTCAGTTTGCTAGTATTTTGTTGAGGCTTTTTGCACCTATATTCATTAGGGATATTAGTCTGTAGTTTTATTTTTTCATTGTGTCCTTTTCTGGCTTTGGTATCTGAGTGATACTAGCCTCATAGAATGGGTTAGGGAGGATTCCCTGCTTCGCAGGATAGTTCAACATATGGACATTAATAAATGTGATTCACCACATAAATAGAAATAAAAACTAAAACCATTCGATCACCTCAATAGATGCAGAAAAAGTATTCAATAAAATCCAACATCCTTTCATCATAAAACTCAGCATAAAAGGAACATACCTCAAAATAATTAAAGTCATATATGGCAAACGCATACCCAATATCACACTGAATGGGGAAAAGTTGAAAGCATTCCCATTAGGAATTGGAACAAGACAAGGATACCCACTTTCACCACTTCTACTCAACAGAGTACTGAAAGTTCTAGCCAGAGAAATCAGGCAAGAAAAAGAAATAAAGAACATCCAAATTAGAAAAGAGGAATTCAAATCATTCTTATTTGTCAATGATATAATCTTATATCTAGGAAACCCTAAAGACCTCTCCAAAAAAACTCCTAGAATTGATAAATGAATTCAGTAATGTCTCAGGTTACAAAATCAATGTACATGAATAAGTAGCATTTCTATATGCTAATAACAGCCAAACTGAAATTCAAATCAAGAACTCAATCACATTTACAATAGCTGCAAGAAAAAAAAAACAAAATACCTGAGAATATACTTAAGCAACTAAGTGAAAGACTTTTACAAAGAGAACTACAAAACTCTGATGAAAGAAATTGTAGATGACACAAATCTATGGAAAAACATCCCATGCTCATGAACAAGAAGAACCCATATTATTAAAATGTACATACTATCCAAAGTGATTTACAGATTCAATGAAATTCTCATCAAAAAACAATGTCATTTTGCACAAAAATAGAAAAAAATAACCTAAATTTCATATGGAATCAAAATAGAGCCCAAATAGTCAAAGTTATCCTAAGTAAAAAGAACAAATCTGGAGGCATCGCATTACCTGACATTGAATTATACAACAAGGCTATTGTAACCAAAAATAACATGGCATTGGGATAAAAGTAGACATATATATCAATGTATCAGAATAAAGAATCCAGAAATAGAATCATACATCTACAACCAACTGACATCTGACAAAGTAGACAAAAACATACACCAGGGAAACGATGCCCAATTCAATAAATGGTGCTGGGAAAATTGGATAACCACATGCAAAAGGATGAAATTGGATCCATATCTGTCACCATATATAAAAATTAAGTATAGATGGACTAAAGATTTAAATGTAGTATCTGAAACCATAAAAATTCTAGAAGAAAACCTATTAAAAACTATTCTCAACATTGGCCTCAGCAAAGAATTTACAACTGAGACCCAAAAAGCAAATTCAGTAAATAAAGAAACAAGCAAATAAATAAATAAATGGGACCTAATTAAACTAAAAAGCTTCTGCACAATGAAAGAAATAATCAACAGAGTAAATATTCAATGTACAGAATGGTAGAAAGTATTTGCAAACTATATATACAACAAATGACTAATATCCAGAATCTACAAGGAACTCAAACAACTCAGCAAGAAAAAACAATCCCATTAAAAAGTGGGCAAATGACTTGAACACACCTTTTTCAAGAGAAGAGATACAAAACGCCAACTAATATATGAAAAAAAATACTTAATATCACTAATCATAGGGAAAATACAAATTAAAACCATAATGAGATATCACCTTGCCCCCATCAGAATGGTCATTATAAAATCTCAAAAAAAAATAGATGTTGGCATTGATATAGTGAAAAGGGAATGCTTATACAATTTTGGGGGGAATGTAAATTAGTACAACCTCTATGGATAACTGTATGGAGATTCCTCAAAGAACTAAAAGTAGACCCAACATTTGATGTAGCAATCCCACTACTGGGTATCTACTCAACGGAAAATAAGTCTTTATATAAGAAAGACATCTGCACTCATGTTTATGGCACCACACTTCACAATTGCAAAGATATGGAATCAACCTAAGTGCTCATCAACTGATAAGTGGATAAAAAAGTGTGGTGGGTGAATGTGTCTGTCTACATACATTTGTGTGTATATACATATGTATAAACACACACATACATATGCACACACCATGGAATACTACTCAGCCATAAAAAAGAATGCAATAATGACTTTTGCAGCAACTTGGATGGAACTAGAGGCCATTATTTCAAGTGAAATATCTCAGGAATGGAAAAATAAATACTGCATGTTCTCACTTATAGGTGGGAGCTAATCTATGGGTGTGCATGGTCATACAGAATGGTATAATGGACATTGGAGATTTAGAATGAGGGAAGATGAGAGGAGGGTGAGGGATGAAACATTACTTATATGGTACAATGCACCCTATTTGAGTGATGGTACACTATAAGTCCAGACTGTACCACTAAACAATTTATCCACGTAATAAAACAATTGGTACTCCCTAAATTTATTGAAATAAAATCAAATTTAAAAGACTATACTACTGAAGAAACACTGATGAAGTTGATAGCGCAAAGACACATGCCCCCGAAAAGACTGAGATTTAATATTAATAAAAAATGTTTAATGTTTCCTCTCCACATCTTCCCACCATAGCTACAGGGCTCCAGTATAATAGCAGTGGATTAAAGCTAAAAAAGCTACAATACAGAGTTTTCTTTCTGAGGAGAAGTACTTAGGGAAGCCGAACGTCAAGAGGGGATACAAGATCAAGGAAGAATTTGAAGCCTTAGATACCTACACCAGTAGCAAACATTAAACATAGCCCAACATAGCCAGATTAACATAAATCCTCATACTAAAGTCCTCTTTGCCTATGTATCTATTTACCAGTCTAGCTTTCAACAAGAAATTATAAAGTATGCCAAAAGGAAAAACAACAGCAACAGCAAAAACAGCTTGAAGAGACAAAGCAATTGCCAGAATTAGACTCAGGTATAATCCAGATGTTCAAATGATCAGACAGGGAATTTACAACATATTGACTATAACTAATATGTTAAGGGATTTAATGGAAAAAGTAGGTAATATGCAAGAATAGATAAGTAATGTAAGCATAGACATAGAAACTCTAAGAATCAAAAGTACATGATCAAAATAAAAAGCACTAATAAAAATGAAAATGAAGAATGCCTTCAATTAGCTCATTGGTAGACTCAACACAGCTGCAGAAAGAATCAGTGAGATTGAAGATTGATCAATAACAACTTCCCAAACTGAAATGCAAAAAAGAAAAGAAAAATAAAATGTAAAAAAAAACCCCTCCAGAGCATCTAAGAACTGTAGGGCAATTTCAAAAAGTTTGACATATAATTTGAATACCAGTATGAGAAGAAAAAAGAAAAGAGTAGAATAAATAGTTCAAGTAATAATGGTTTGACAATATTCCAAAATTAGGGACAGACACCAAACCACAAATGCAGGAAGATCAGAGAATACCAAGTGGGATAGATATCAAAAACAAGACAAAACAAAACACCTACTCATATTATATTCAAATTGTAGAAAACCAAACACAAAGAAAGAAAATCATAAAAGAAGCCAAAGAAAGGGGGAGAAATAAAAACCTTACCTATAGAGGAACAAGAATAAGAATTACAACAGACTACTCATCAGAAACCATAAAAGCACAAAGAGAACAGAGTGAAATATTTAAAGTGTTAAAAGAAAAAGAAAGGCCGGGCGCAGTGGCTCACGCCTGTAATCCTAGCACTCTGGGAGGCCGAGGCAGGAGGATCGCTCAAGGTCAGGAATTCAAAACCAGCCTGAGCCAGATTGAGACCCTTTCTCTACTAAAAAATAGAAAGAAATTAGCTGGACAATTAAAAATATATAGAAAAACTTAGCCAAACATGGTGGCGCATGCCTGTAGTCCCAGCTACTCAGGAGACTGAGGCAGAAGGATCACTTGAGCCCAAGAGTTTGAGGTTGCTGTGAGCTAGGCTAATGTCACAGCACTCCAGCCCGGACCATAGAGCAAGACTGTCTCCAAAAGAAAAAAGAAAAAAAAAAAGCTAGAATTCTATATCCAGTAAAATATTATCCTTCAAAAATGAAGGAGAACTAAAGACCTCAGAAAACAAAAACTAGGCAATTCATCAGCAGAAGACCTAGACTGTAATAAATGTTAAACATGAAAAACTCTTGGGAAGCAACATTAAGAATCTCCTCTTTGGATGGTATCATTTTGTTTAGGAGCCATTGTTCAGACACACATGAACTATCTTCCAATTGGGCATTTATCATTGCATTAAATCCATTATTCTCCATTATTTCCCCAGATATTTCATGAAAAAAAATTCCAACATGTCTGTGGAATATCAGGTACATTTATTCAACATGCAATATTTCCTGCTAAAGAACAAAATGATGTTACTCCAGCATGAATTGATCTTAGTTAACTCTTGCTGGATCCTCTCCTAGGATTTTATGAATCTTCTCTTTAATAATTCATTCTGGAACCTTGCCCAGGATTGACTTAAATTGCAATAGTCTGGAATGGCAGAATACACCTTTTTCCCCCTCTTCTTTAAATGTGAATTTACATTTGCATTTTTCTATCTTCCATTCTCTTTACCCTTAAAAGTTCTTCACATATCACTGTCATTGTTTGCACCCTAGAATATTGGACTCTGGCGTTTAGTTTGCCCACAACATTAAACCTAAACTCATTTTTAGCAGTAGGATTATCTCATAATATTTTGCTCCATTTTCATCTTCTATGTCTCCTTGCCAATGTTTATTCTTCACAGTTCAGTGTGGATGTAAGTCTCTTTTACAGAAAAGATACAGAAAAATAGGGATTAAAGAGTTCTACTCTCCTTTGTCAACAAGTAGCTTTACACCCTAATCCACAAGCACTAAGACTTTTCCTTTGATGATTTTATTCTTGTCCTTATGTAACTAAGATCTTTTGACTGTCTGTGGCTTTATCGAAAGTTACAACCCTTTTTCACCCTTAGCCTTTCCAGATCTGATCTTCAGATCTTTGCTTCCCCCTGTGTGTCCCCTTATATTTTTTCAACATTAGGAGACTTCATTTTCCTTGCTCTAAATTTGAGGGCACTGTACATTTTCTATACTGACACCTGGGGTCAAATGTCTTATGTATCCATATATCTATTACACTGTGTACAAAATCAAATGGACAGTTTCCTGATCACCTGGAAGCAGTTGCAGAAAGAGCCAGTCACTCTCAGGTGATAAAGAATTTTGTGGGTGGGAAAATGGCAGACTAGAAGCAGACAGTGGGTGCTGCTGTCAAGGAGAGGATTGAAAGTTGCAGGTGGATGTCTACCTACAGATGGTTCTTCTGGGAAAGATCATACATCAAAATTATAAAATTCATATATGACAATCCCACAGCCAACATCATACTGAATGGAGAAAAGTTGGAAGAATTCCCCCTAAGCATTGGAACAAGACAAGGGTGCTCACTGTGACAGCTTCTATTTAACATATTACTGGAAGTCCTAGCCAGAGCAATCAGGCAAGAGAAAGAAATAAAGGATATCCAAATCAGGAGAGAGGGTTGCAAACAATTGCTTTTTGCAGATGATATGATCTTGTATCTAGAAAGACTTCACTAAAAGACTCATAGAATTGATAAATAGATTCAGCAAAGTCTCAGCTTACAAAATTAATGCACCCATTAGTAGCATTTCTATATACTAATGACAGTCAAGCTGAGAGTCCAATTAAAGACTCAATATCATACACAATAGCTACAAAGAAAATAAAATTCTTAGGAATATACTTAACCAAACAGGTGAAAGATCTCTACAAAACACTGATGAAAGAAATCACAGATGACACAAATAAATGGAAAAAATACATCATGCTCATGGATTGGTAGAATCAACATTGTTAAAATATCCATGTTGCCCAATGTTATTACAGATTCAACACAATCTCCCTCAAAATACCAGCGTTATATTTCACAAATCTAGAAACAATAATTCTACGCTTCATTTGGAACCTCAAAGGAGCCTGATAGCCAAAGCAATCTTAACCCAAAAGAACAAATCTGGAGGCATCATATTACCAGACTTCGAATTATTCTACAAGGCTATAGTAATCCAAACAGCATTGGATTGGTACACACACAAAGACATAGTTCATTAGAAGAGAACAGAGAATCCAGATATAAAACTGTCTACCTACAGCCAACTGAGCTTCAACAAAGCAGACAACAGCACACACTGAGGAAAGAAAGCCCTCTTCAATACATGGTGCTGGGGAAATTGGATAGTCACATGTAGAAGAATGAAAAAGGACCCCTATCTCTCACAATTTACAAAAATTAATTCAAGATAGATAAAAGACTTAATTGTAAGTCATGAAATCATAATAATTCTAGAAGAATATATAGGAAAATCTTTTCTAGACATCAGTCTAGGCAAGGAATTTATGACTAAGACCCCAAAAGCAATTATAACACAAAAATAAATGAATGGAAATTGATTAAATTAAAAAGCTTCTGCACAGCAAAAGAAATAATCAACAGAGTAAATAGAATGCAAGAAAATATTTGGAAACTATACATCAGATAAAGGGCTAATATCCAGAATCTACAAAGAACTCAAACAGATCTGCAAGAAAAAAACAACCAACCTCATTTAAAGGTAGGCAAAAGACATGACCAGAAGTTTTTCAAAAGAAGAAAGTCAAATGGTCAACAAACATATGAAAAAATGTTCAGCATCACTAATCATCCAGGAAATGCAAATCAAAACCACAATGAGATATTATTTAAAAGTCCAAAAACAATAGATGCTGGCATAGATTCAGAGAGAAAGAAATGTTCATACACTGTTGGTGGGACTGCAAATTAGTACAACCTCTATGGAAAACAGTATGGAGATTCCTCAAAGAAATAAATGGAGACTTACCATTTGATCCAGCAATCCCACTACTGGGTATTTACCCACAGGAAAAAAAGTCATTTAATCAAAAAGACAGATACACTCCATTGTTTATTGTAGCACAATTCACAGTCACAAAGATGTGGAACCAACCTAAGTACCCATCAATTCATGAGTGGATTAAGAAAATTGGTATATGTGTGTGTGTGTGTGTGTATGTATGGATACATACACACACATATACATATATACTGTGATACTGTGGAGTACTACTCAGTCACAAAAAGAAATGAATTAATGTCTTTTGCAGCAATTTGGTTGGAACTACAGACAATGATCCTAAGGGAAGTATCCAGGAATAGAAGAACAAACACTACATGTATTTTCTAATAATTTGGAACTAATCGATGGGCACAGAAAGAAGTAAAAGTCATTGGAAATCAAGAAGTGGGGGGCAGTGGATAGGAAGCATAGAAACCCACCTATTAAAATAACAGGTACAATGAACACTATCTGGGTGATGGGCACACTAATAGCCCTGACTTAAGCATTATAAAAGTAACAAAAGTAACAAAAATATTTGTACCCCCTTAATATTTTTAAATTAAAAAAAGAATAAAAGATCCATGCAAAGTGCAAGATAAACCAATGGATTTTAACGTTACAGATTATGAAAAGTCTATTGATATGGTTTCAGATTCCGCTTGCATCTAGTATTTATGAAATTATAACTTGAGTTTTTGGTGCAGCGTCATAGAAGAATATTCAAATGATCTGATGAGCCTATTAAAATATTTCTTTTAAAAAAAGAATTTTGTCAACAGCATTGTTCTTTGTCTAGTGTTTTATTCCCAACTGTCATGGGAGTCATGAGAAATATTTTTTTTTGTCTAAGTTTGTATAAATTGAAAAAAAATATAGAGAACTCTATTTCAAATGCAGGTAAATGGCACAATTGGGAATATATTTATTTTATTAAATATTTAATGTTTATATTCTAATATACTAGAGGCTAAATATTTTCTTGAAAAAATAAAATTAATAAATTGCATGGAGATGGTTTTCCTTCAAAGAAAAAAAATGAATAAAATTTACTTACCAACTTATATTCCTATTGAAACAAATTATTAGCAGAGTATTTCTGTAATTAACAAAATACTTATCATTGGGGTATTAAAGTAAGAAAAATCAGCTTCTTATATCTTGATATAAAATTACTTGATCATTTCTATTGTTACTTAACTATTTGAGATATTTAATAAAAGAGCTTGAAACAATAGTCATATAGTGTATAATGCATCATAATGTGTAGCATAATAATATAATATGATGATCATACAATGGAAAATGGCTTTTGTTTCTTAGAAATCTGGATTTGTGTGCATACCTAATACTGACTAAATAGAGGAGGATCTTTTAACCTTTTTATGTCTTTGTTTTCTCTTCTGTAAAATTGGAGTTAAAAAATAAATAACTTGTTAGTGTTGTAAGGCTAAACAAAATTCAGTACATAAACTTGACCTTGCAAGCCTTCAGGCAGTGAATTCCAAAGTGTGAAACATGATGACTTAGATGACTAATGGATTTGCATTAAATAATATTAAATCACATAGTATGAAATTTATTCCTTCAATTTTTTTTAATCCTCCTAATTATATAAAGAAGAAAATCTCTGTTTGGTGCCAGTATGGTTTCACACCTTTCTAGCACTTGTCATTCTCTCTTTTAAACAAAGGAATAGTAGGTCATAGTCCTCCCTTCAGCAGGCAACAGTATTTCTCTATAATTTAATTACATTATTTTGTTCTAATTGCACTTAATTTTACAATTACATTCTAAAATGGCAAGCAGTATTAGTTTTCAAGTTTCCATTTCTTTTTCAAATAAATTAATTTAAATTAAAAGAAACTTGATTTGTTTTAAATAACAAGTAAATCTATTACAGGTGGTTTGAGGTTTGACAAAAAAATAATGAAGTTAGTAAATGAAACATTGATGCAACATTCTATAGTACAATGTACACATTTTTAAATGTATTATACAGGTGTAATCTATGTTGTTATATTTTTATTAATTATAACTAAGAAAAAATAAGTTTTTGAAAAATTGGTGCTTGGTACAGGTTTCTAAGGCTGATTCTCAAAGCTTCTTACACAGAATTTTTAAACGATTCATTAGTAAATAATAAAATTAAATTTGAATTTGATATTTGATTTTTACCTCCTTTAAGTAAGGGATAACACCCTACCTCTTTCATATATCCTACAGCAACCATCAGAGTGCTGAGTGCACAAGTGTTCAGAAAAGTTTCAACTGTGTTGAATTGACATTTTAGGTGTGTCAATAAAGTGTATGTTTGACATATCTGTGCCCCCACCAACTCATCTCAAAGTACCTCCAGGTGTTGAAACTCCCAGGACGATTTTCACACCCAACTCCCACTCTCAGACTTTAAGTTATAGTTTACATAATATAGACACCAGTCCAGCTCACAGAATCTTCAACTATTTGTCATTTTTTATAATGTCTGCCAGTACCCTGTAAGCAGGCTGTGTAATGTCCGAGACTGTGTGATGCACTTTTCTCCATAGCTTATATATGCTAAGCCCCTTTACCACGCTATAATGTCTTCTCTAATCCCTTCCGAATTCTGTCCCTGTTCCTCATCACCATGACAACACACATCATATAAAGAGAGCCTTCATTAACAGAGTCAAAAGGTGAGACATTTTGACATTTCTCTTCGGGGATCTCATCCACATCCATGTGGGTTCTTGACATTTTAATGTCTGAAAGACTTACATCCTATATAACCAATAGAAAAAAGAAAATAATGCCTTTACATCTAATCACAAAGAAAGTTGTTCAAAGTCCTAACCCCAAAAAAGAATGAAAAATGTTTCCAGAAATGTCCTTCTTGGGTGAGATGTTTCAATATTCATGAGAAGCATAATTTACCATTGAAATAGCTAAAAGGAACACCGAAGGCTACAGAGGTAGGCATGTTAACAGTAGATTTAAAATCCTCTGCCCTTGAAGCTGTGTTACTATAGCTCACACCAATTCCATTTGATTAGCTTCTTCTATAAGCCTATGTAATCCTCTCAACTAGTACTATGCTTTTCCTTTATCTCTGACTTCTGGTGTTAGGCCCTTAAAAATATGACATGGAAGACTGCCAAAAAAAACCTGGCTCGAACCCAAAATTCTGACATTTGTCTAACTTGCTAGGTTGTTCATTGGAGCCTACATTTCTGAACATTCTGAAACTTGAGCTGGCTGAATGCTATCAAGCATTCAACCAGTCTTCCATCTGTCCTCAAGAAGAAACCTGGGAAAGGCCAAGCCCTGTTTTTCCCTTTATATATGATTTCCACCATCATTCTACCAACAGCCCAATGAGACAGTCATAACTATAGCAAATGGAGTAAGAAGCCTGAGCTTAGAAAGTTGAATAAGTTGCTCAAGGTTATGGAACTAGTGAAGGGCAGAGGATGGTTAAAAGGTCTGTAGGATGACAAAATCCATTCTCTTTCGATTACACCAGCCAGGTGTATAATAATGTTATTCATAAAGCTAATCATAAGAGTGCTTTAGAATATTAAAAGAAATATTTCAATTGACTTGCATCGAATATTAGCTTATCGCTCGTTTTAAAAAGCAACTATCCTTTTTCAACTGTCCAGTCAGAAATTCAGCTCTCGGATATTTAGTATCTTCCCTGACAACTTTTGATGGTAAAACAACTCTTGCATTTAAATACTGCTAATACTTCATTTAGGCATACCTCATTTTAGTGCACTTCACTTTATTGCACTTCCAAGATACCACGTTTTTACAAATTAAAGGTTTGTGGCAACTCTGCATTGAGCAAGTCTATCGGCACAATTTTTCCAACAGCACGTGCTCACTTGATGTCACATTTTGGTAATTCTCACAATATTTCAAACTTTTTCATAATTATTATATCTGTTATGGTGATCTGTGATCAGTGATCTTTGATGTTACTATTGTAATTGTTTTGGGGCACCATGAACCTCACCCATATAAGACGGTGAACTTAATAAATGTTGTGTGAATTCTGACTGTTCCACTGACTGGATGGCTCCCATCTCTCTCCCACTCCTCAGGCCTCCAATTCCCTGAGATGCAACAATATTGAAATTAGGCCACTTCATAACCCTACAATGGCTTCTATGTGTCCAAGTGAAAGGAAGAATCACATGACTCCCACTTTAAATCAAAAGCTAGAAATGATTAAGCTTAGTGAGGAAGACATGTCAAAAGCCAAAATAAGCTAAAAGCTACGCCTCTTATGCCAGTTACCCAAGTTGTGACTGCAAAGAAAAAGTTCTTGAAGGAAATTAAAAGTGCTACTCCAGTGAATACATAAATAGTAAGAAAGTGCAACAGCCTTATTGCTGATATGGAAAATGTTTGAGTGGTCTGGATAGATCAAACCAATCACAGCATTCCATTCCCTTAAGACAAAGTCTAATCTAGAGAAAGGCCATAACTCTCTTCAATTCTGCAAAGGTTGAAAGAGGTAGAGAAACTGCAGAAGAAAAGGTTGAAGCTAGCAGAAGTTGGTTCATAAGGTTCAAGGAAAGAAGCCATCTCCATAACATTAAAGTGCAAGTTGAAACAGCAAGTTATCCAGATGATCTAGCTAAGATCATTGAAGAAAGTGGCTACACTAAAAGACTGGTTTCCAGTATAGATGAAATGGCCTTATTGGAAGAAGGTGCCACCTAGGACTTTCATAGCTAGAGAGAAGTCAATGTCTGGCTTCAAAGCTTCAAAGGACAGGAGCTGACTCTCTTATCAAGGGCCAATGCAGCTGGTGGCTTCAAGTTAAAGCCAATGTTCGTTTATCATTCTGAAAATCCTAGGGTCATTCAGAATTCTATTAAATCTACCCTGCCTGTGCTCTATAAACGGAACAACAAAGCCTGGATGACACCACATCTGTTTACAGCATGGTTTACTGAATATTTTAAACCCACTATTGAGAACTACTGCTCAGAAAAAAGATTTTTTTCAAAATACTACCGTTCATTAACAATGTACCTGGTTTCCCAAGAACCCTGATGGAGGTGTACAAGAGGATTAATGTTTTCATGTTTGCTAACACAATATCCATTCTGCAGGGAGTAATTTTGACTTTCAAATCTAATTGTTTAAGAAACACAATTTTGTAGACTATAGCTGCCATAGATAGTGATTTCTCTGATGGATCTGTGCAAAGCAAATTAAAAACCTTCTGGAAAGGATTCGTCATTCTAGATGTTATTAAGAACATTTGTGACTCGTGGGAGGAGGCCAAAATATCAACATGAACAGGAGTTTGGAAAAAGTTGATTCCAACTCTCATAGGTTACTTTTAGGGGTTCAAGACTTCAGTAAAGTAAGTAACTGTGGGTGTGGTAGAAATGGCAAGAGAACTAGAATTAGAAGTGGAGCCTTAAGATGAATTGCTGCAGTCTCATGATAACACTTGAACAGATGAGGAGTTGCATTTTATGAATAAACAAAGTGGTTTCTTGAAATGGAAACTACTGCTAACAAAGATGCTATGAATGTTGTTAAAATAATAACAAAGGATTTAGAATATTACTTAGCTGATAAAGAGTGGCAGGACCTGAAAGGAGTGACAGGTCGACTTCAATTTTGAAAAAAGTTCTACTGCGGGTAAAATGCTATTAAACAGCACCACATGCTACAGAGAAATCTCTTGTAAAAGGAAGAGTTGATTGATTCAGTAAACTTCATTGTTATTTTAGGAAATTGCTACAGTTACTTCGGCCTTCAGCAACCACCCCACCCCTATCAGTCAGCAGCCATAAACACTGAGGCCAGACTCTACCAGCAGAAAGACTATGACTTGCTGAAGGCTCAGATGCACATTAGCATTTTTTAGCAATGAAGTATTTTTTAATTAAGGTATGTACACTTTGTTAGACATAATGGCATTGCACAGTTAATAGGCTACAATATTGTGTAAACATAGCTTTTATTAGCACTGGGAAACCAAAAAATTTGTGACTCACTTTATTGTGATATTCACTTTATTGCAGTGGTCTGGAACCAAACCCACACAATCTCCAGAAAAATCTGGATAAGCCTGTACTTTATGAAGGAAATTAGGAACAGATGGGAGTGTTAAAGATTAATGCCGTCTCCTTCAAAATTTGACAATATAATTCACACACTCACACATACACACAAGTTATTTATCAAAACAATGTCATTTATGAGAATGAAATTATAGATCTAACACAGCTTCTTTCTTTAAGATCGAGAAAACAAGTCTGCTTTGAAGTCATAAAGGACACTTACGGCATGAAAGGGTACTGATTTCCCATCCGTGTTTGAGTAGGATCAGGATAACTAACCTGTAGGCACTACCTACCTGTCTCTAAGCGGCATACCTAGGCTGGGGACCAGATTCCCAAAGGGGAGGAAAGGGTGGACTCAGAGTTATTGCAAAAGTTCTACTGCTACCCATGAGTTCCTAATGTAGCATTTTCTGTAGACTAATTATTATAGGGGTGGCAATGAGAAAATAAATTGAAATAGGTTCTAATCCTCCAAATGACTGGGAGTTGTTATTTTTTAAAAATGTGCTGGTCAGGTATAGTGGCTCATGCCTGTAATCCTCCAACTTTGGGATGCCAAGGTGAGAGGATTGCTTGAGGCAAGGAGTTTGAGACCAGCCTGAGCAAGATCAAGACCCCATCTCTACAAAAGATAGATAAATTAGCAGAGTGTCGTGGTGCACGCCTGTAGTCCCAGTTCCTAGGGAGGCTGAGGCAGGAAGATCACTTGAGCCCAGGAGTCTGAGGTTGCAGTGAACTATGATGATACCACTGC
>VBSM01001562.1:6405363-6416505 GCA_008086735.1 Cheirogaleus medius
AAAAACAAACCTGAAAAACATTTGCAAATATCAACCAAGATCACTTTGAGATTTTTCTCATTTGTAATAATTACTGTATTATAAGCAGCTATTCATCTCAGTAGGCAAGAGCTGTGGGTCTGATTTATAGATTGGGTTGAGATAGTCAAAGCAAGTCTGCAAACCCTGGACCTGAGGGGATGGCACTCAGAGAAGTGAGGAAAGGGATGGAAGAGGGGAATGATTTCTGACGCATGGCAAAGGCAGCCCAGGTCAATGTGCTGACCAGCAGTTCTCAAGGAACAGCTGTTGAACTGAACTTAATCAAAACTAGCTGGCAAAGTGGAATTTCAATTTGAAATTTGAATATAAGACTAAGATAAAAGACTAGGTAAGACTAAGATATAAGACTAGGTAAAAGTGCATACTGTGAAGAATAAAGAAAGAACCATATGAAAGAAGATGCCTGGTCAGAAACAAATTTATTAGACATACAGCGTACTATTATAAAAATTCCTTAATTATAGTAACTCTAACATTTTTGTCGTCAATAAATGATGTATAAGTGAATTTTTAAAATATTTTTTAAGTAAAAAATAGGAAAATCACAGACGATAATGGGTAAGGATCTGATTCCAACTAGCTGTGTTTGAAGACACAGTTGTTATTTCCTCACCACAGTAGGCGACACTTTTATTCTGAGTTTTAAAACTATAGACAGAACCACTAATTAAAAACAGGATGTGGGTGAACAGTCACGAACAAGACTCTCTGGACGAGACATGAGCTAAGCTAGTGGTTCTGAAACAGCAGCCCTCAGTCAAGGGCTGGCTTGCTGCCCGGCAGTCACCTGAAGAACTGATTAAAGTGCAGATTCCCAGGCATCAGGCCCCAGGGATTCTGTCCAATAAGCCTAGGTGGGGCCCAAAAATCTTTCTTTTCTTTCTCTTTTTTTTTAATTTCAGCATATTATGGGGGTGCAAATATTAAGTTTACGTATATTGCCCATGCCCCTCCCCCAGTCAGAGCTTCAAGCGTGACCATCCCCTAGACGGTGCACATCTCACTCATGTTTGTATACACACATCCTTCCTCCTCACTCCCACCTGCCCGACACCCGATAAATGTTATTCCTATATGTCCACTTAGGTGTTGATCAGTTAATATCAATTTGCTGGTGAGTACATGTGGTGCTTGTTTTTCCATTCTTGGGATACTTCACTTAGTAGAATGGGTTCCAGCTCTATCCATGAAAATACAAGAGACACTCTATCCCCATTGTTTCTTAAGGCTGAATAGTACTCCATTGTATACATATACCACATTTTATTAATCCACTCATGTATTGATGGGCACTTGGGCTGTTTCCACAACTTTGTAATTGTGAATTGTGCTGCTATAAACATTCGAGTGCAGGTGTCTTTTTTGTAGAGTGTCATTTGATCTTTTGGGTAGATGCCCAGTAGTGGGATTGCTGGATCAAATGGTAGATCTACTTGTATTGCTTTAAGGTATCTCCATATTGCTTTCCACAGAGGTCGAACTAGTTTGTAGTCCCACCAGCAGTGTAGGAGTGTTCCTATCACTCCACATCCACACCAACATTTTTTGTTTGGGGACTTTTTGATAAAGGCCATTCTTACTGGAGATAAGTGATATCTCAAAAATCTTTCTTTTAAACAAGATCCCTGGAGGATTCTCACATGGATAATTATGAAGCCATGGTATTGGTAAAGGGTTGGAACTGTGAGTAATTAGGAAAGGAGTATAAGAAAAATGATGAAAAATGTAAACACGATTTAAAGTGTCTTTAGAAGAAAGCTACCTTCTAAAAACTTTCTGTTAGATTTTTCATCGTGACTGTGAGAAAGCTCCACTCTTTCCAATCTCAATCACTCTCATTTTGTGCACGTAACCCTGACCCCTAGTCCACTGAAGTGGAAGTCATTTGAAAGGAATTCCTGCAATTCCCTTAACCCCAGTGATTTCTCTCTCTCTTTCCCTTTCCCACCATTTCTGAGAATAAGTACTGACTAAAGTGAATACGTTTTTCCTACTTCCTATATTTTCTTTACTTATCCACAGATTTCTTCCCCCAGGCCTATAAATGGTTTCCATTTTTCCCTATTCCAAATTTAACCAGTAAGACCTGCTTTACTAGAATAATCAGAATAGCATAGCTCTTCAATATTTAAATTAATCTCGTAAGCCCCTGACTTGCTCAGTTTAGTCATTGGAGACTAACATTCATTGATTTTGTTTGCATCCTCTGTCCTAAATGTCCTAAAACCCTTCCTTGGTTGTACTTCCATACCTCTGAAAAGAGAAATGGAGAATTTGAAAAGCCACCAGTGGGCCCAAGTTCAGCTTCTGTTGCTGTCACAAAGTGTCATTACTAAAATCCTGCCCTGCAGCATTCAAGGCACTGATACCGTTCCTGGTCTAGAGCCTTCCATATCATTGCATTTTCTTGGAAAAAAAGTCAGCTTAGGTTATCTGGTATTTAATTCAGTCAAGAGAATGTGAGTTCCCAGGATGGCAGTTCTTTCTGTTTCCATACAGATGCTTAGTCTTTTGTTTTCCAGTTCCCTTCCATAGGGCATGGCTGAATTGGAAGGGGCTGCGGCCTTCAGTCTTCAGAGCTTCTTCCCTTAATCACAAAATCATACCCCAAGATAACTTGCTGTGTTCACTTCTAGACTTAGAGAAATTTGTCATAACTTTACATGCCTTAAATATATGCACATATCTACAGATATATATATCACATATATATCTTTATGTATATGTATACATATGTATATATGCATCTTCTCTTGATGATTTCCTCTTGAATCTGTTGCTGTATCTTTTTCTTTAACAATCAATCTTCTTGGAAAAGTGGTCTACCCATTCACTGTCTCCACTTTCTTCTGATCCAGTTACTCCTTGGTTTATCCTCTGTGATCTAGTTTTTGGCTCTACACTATTAAATTGGCATCTTCAACCTATGCTGAGCAACGGTTCAAACAAGAGAAAGGAGAAATTGTCACATTACCTTACTTGCAAGCACCTATTTTTCCCCCCACCTGTTAGAATCTTGTGAATATGTTTCATTGCCTGTGTGTAGCCCAAACTGTTCCATCTCCGTGACGGTTTTGAGATGAAATCCACCCTTTAAAGGATGAGGGAAAATCACGCAGGTGCTCACCAGGATTTGGGACATGCTTGCTGGGTCATAAAACAATCTTGTCATTAACGACTTTCTAAAGAACACTGCTGTGGCTATTTCTTAAACCTTGTCCTCTTCAGCCTCGTCATAGACTTTGCTGTCTGTGATTAGACTCTTTCCTTTATGAGATATTCCACTCTATGTTCTCAATGCTCCATTTTCTAATTCTTTTTCTGCCACCTAAATGGAGCCGTTCTTTAAGTTTTATCCTCTACTCTCTACTTTTCCCTCTGTATGTTCCTTTCCTTGTGATTTTTATCTTCAGTTCCAACTTCAAATATCACTTCTGAATACCTCAACGATTTTCCCAGAATTCCTTGCTTCTAATGTGACTCTCTGATCCCGTCTGTCTCTGTCTCCACTACATATCCTGTATTTTAGTTGTGTTGAACACACTCATTTTTTTTATGTCTCCATGACTACAAAGATTAGGGAGAATGCATAAATGAGTGATGTGGGCCAGGTAAAGACAAATCATTCTGTAATAAACACTGACCCTCAGTGTCAGGACCACAGGGAGAGGTGGGGACTGTGGGAAATGGACCAGCTCATGACCAGCTCATGCCTACTCAGGTATAGTGAGTTGTTTTCCAGGTTTTCTCATTTTTTAAAGAATTGATTTTTACATGATCGCTTGGCTTCTAAATGTTGGCAACTAAATTTTAAGTTTTAGATAACATATGCAGGCCAAAGACAACATATTTGCCGGACATCTTTAGCCTGATGACCATTAGTTTGCAACTTCTGACCAAAATCTAGACTATTAAAGAAACTCCCTACACAATCCATACTCTTAGTCCAGACGCTGCCTTTTCTCACTCATGCTACACAATTGCTAGATTAATCTTCTTAAGGCTAAGGTGAACCACAGCTCCTGCCATTTTCCAAGTAAAATATTCCATTATTGATCAAATTAAACACAAAACCTTGGCAGAACTGTAAATACTGTCCTCACCATAGTCATAACTTTCCTCTGCTTTCCTACACGTATTTCAGGCCTCTGGACTGTAGTAGAGACTTTCTTAACAGACCTCTGCTTACCTGTCCGTGAGCCTAACTCATGCTCCCTGTTACCTTGTTAATTCACATTTGATGTGCTCGTGCTTCTGTTCCCTCTAGTTGTGTTGTATATTATTCAAGGTTTGGTTGATTTTGTCCCCAGTTGTACTTGTGATTTAAAAGTTGCTTCTGAAATTGGATAGGACAACATAAAAGAGTAGAAGAAAATAGCAAAAATCCAAAATTCTGCACTTAGATTGTTTCATAATGGTCTTTTAATTCCCCTTTCACTTGACGAAGCTGGGATGTTCTGGAAAATGCTTTATACAAGAATGATGATGTTGGAATTCCAATGAGTGGACCCATATTCAAAGAAGAAAAGTTGGCTCTAGGGCAAAATGTTGGTAAATGAATCTACACCTATATATTAATATTTTAGATTAAAATAAAATGTTTTCAGGTATATGCACTATTTTATGATTACTTGCTTTAACCGACTTTGCAGATTATCCACTCTGTGTCAAAATGATTTGGGGTTGTATTTGATATTTTGCACCCTCACTCCACTGCCAAGCTTGCTTGACATTAGTGTTCTGTTTATGTTGTTCTATCAGTCTATAGGTCCCCCTCTCTTCATTTCTAATTTTTTGAAATCCAACCCATCATTTTCATATTGGCTCAAATGCCACCCTCAACACCACATATGAAAATATATATATGCATACACATCTATACCCACACTCACAATTTTCCCCTTGATTTCTTCAGTTTAATATGAGCTCTCCATCCTTTCTTTACACATCCTTGTTCTCTATGATTCTCTTTCCTAATAGGGCTGATTATATTCCTCTTTGCTATAATGTATAGTCATTACTGTTCTTATCTTATGCTTCTGAAAATGCCACATTCTTTGAAGGCAGATTTGTGTACTTACTCATATCTGTGCTTCGCACAATGCCGAGCATTGAAAATAGCACCTAGGAAGTATTGAGACCAGCTTGATTTCTTGTACCCCCAAATTCTTCCCTCTCCTCTCACTTGAGATCAAATAATGCTGAGGCTCATCTAGGCCTCTGACTCAGTGCTCAAACCTACTGGTAATCAGAGGGTTTTGAATGGATTATATTTAAATACTTAGAAGACTTGGAATCTGTTTCAGAACTTACAGGCCAGTTATAATAAATGAGTTTCTCCCCTCTCTTTGTCATTGGAGATGGCACATTAACCAGCCCTTGGTAAAAAGATACACTGAAATTAGAAGTGGTATATTGCCAGGCCAGGGCAATGTGATGATGTTCATGTTGATGTTCATTGCTTTTAGCAAAATCTTTGGATTTAATGTGTGATCATGTTTGTAGCATCTATGCTGATTTTACATTCTAGGGATTATAAGAAAATCCATTTGCTTTATCTTTGTGTAATTGGAGATTCTTGATTGTTGTTATTTTAGGGTGAAGAATATCACAGTCAAAATGGTCCAAAAGATATATATTGACATTTTTGTCCCAAGACCCCAACATTTAAAAATGTTGTGTATGCATCACTAAGCATGAAATAGACAAAACAATTGGCAGTCATTATAGAAAGCAATAGAAATACGTGTGCCCTTTGGGCTTATTTTGGAAAGAAAACATAATTTGAAAACGTCAGGTTTATAAGAGAAAATCCCCTTGTGAGGTGCCAGAACAGGGAACATGCTTAACAGGAGTCAAGCATGGATTACCAAATGTCCTCAAATGAGAACGTTCATGACCATAGTTGCCTGGCAGTGACAAAACAATTTTAATGTATTTGTTAAATCAAATTAAAAATGTTCTCATTTAACTCCTACTCACTTCCTCAGAAGTATTTTTGTTAACACTTTAGTGAGTTTTTTTATAGTCCTTTGGGCATTTATAAATGCATATAAACCAATTATTTAGTATAATATATTTACATAAACTGAATTATATATAATGCTGTACAACTTAATGGTTTAAATTTCATCATATGAAAACATCTCTTCTTTGTTTTCTTATGTAAATGCTATACTAGTAGGATAGTACATTTTAGGACCACAGTCCTTTCTCAAGATGGTAATAAATATTAATTGCTATTTTGGATTCTAGTTTTGCAGGTAGACAATTCAAAGCCATTTTGTTTCTCTTGTAAAGTGTTTTTTAAACTATTTATTCTTGGAATCAAAAATTTCACCTATCTATCAGAGTAGGAGTGTGAGTTGTATGTGTTTTTATTAAACAAGTCTAGATTGATCTGAAAAATTAATCTTCTTTTTCATCTTAATGATGGTTTGTTTCTATTTTTGTTTTAGTGATTATTACTTTTATTCCATCTCTATTCCATCTCTTTTTTCTCTTTTTATTGAATCCTTACTTTTTATAATTTAAAAATATGAGTATTCTATTCTCCAGGGTTTTTTAAATCTTTTCTTTTTTCTCCTGATTTTCATTTTTTTCTCCATTTTTACTTTGTTTATAATCTTCACAAATCAAGATCTATTTTCCTGTTCAATACATCTCTTTATTTTTAGCAGACTTCAGAATCAAAATCAAATTTTTATATCTAGAGCCTTTTAAAATTTAAATTACGTATCACATTTTCACCTTACATTATTTATTTCATTTTTGAAAATCTCTTCTAATTAGTATATTAACTGTATCTTAATAGCAGTCCTCTGTTCATGTGATCACATTCATTCTGATTTTCTTATTCCTTGCCTAGGTAGTTGCAGATATCCAATTTCCTCTCCCCCCATTATCTCTATCCCATTTGATGTTTAAGATTATCCACAACTTTCTAGTACTGGTTATGGTTCTTACTCTTTTCTTATCTGAATTATTCCCATTTTTATCATTATAGCCCTATAGGCCATCAAGATAATATTAGCCTTATGGATTGAATTGAGGAGTATTTGCTCTTTTTCTATTTTATTGGAGAGTTTGTGAAAGATTGGAATAATCTTGACATTTGTTGATGGCTTGGTAGAACTCTGTTTCATGAAAGCTTGGTAGAACTGTAAAATTATCTGGGTCTATTTACCTTGTAAAAGAATTTTTAAAATTTGATTTGCCTTGTCTACTAATTATAGGATTGTTTAAGAATTCTTTTCATCCTGAGATAGTTTTAGTAGTTTATATATTTCTAGGCTCTTCATATTATGTAAATTTTTAAAACTTTTAGCATAATATTCTTCATAGTACCATTCTGTTTTTTTAAGTCTGCTGAATATTTAATTATGTTATCTTTTAAAAGTCCATTGAATCAAAAAAGAGCTTGAATATCTAAAGAAATCCTAAGCAAAAATATCAAATCTGGATGAATCACACTATATAATACAACTCAAGTTATGCTACAAGGCCATAGTAACCACAACAGCATGGTATATAAATGCAGACACATAGATCAGTGGAACAGAATAGAGAACTTAGAAATAAAACCATATACCTATAACCAATTTATCTTTGAAAAAGCACACAAAGGTATACAGAGGAAAAAGGGTGTCCTAATTGATAAATTGTACTGGGAGAATTGGATAGCCATATGCAGAAGAATGAAATTGGATCCATACTCTTACTATATACAAAAATTAACTGAAGATGTATTAAAGACTTAGATTTAAGACCTGAAATTTTGGAAGAAACCTGGGAATAACTCTTCTGAACATTGGTCTACACAAAAAAATTATGACTAAGACCCCAAAAGCAAATACAATAAAAACAAAAATAAATAAATGGGACTTAAAATAAAAAGCTCTTCACAGCAAAATAAATAATCAACAGAGTAAATAGACAACCTAAATAATTGGAGAAACTATTCCAACACAGGACTAATATCTAGAATGTACAAGGAACTCAAACAACACAGCAAGAAAAAAAATGACCCCATTAAAAAATGGGCAAAAGACATGAAAACACATTTTTCAAAAGAAGAGATACAGGGGCTGGGCGTGGTGGCTCACGCCTGTAATCCTAGCATTCTGGGAGGTCGAGGCGAGAGAACCGTTTGAGCTCAGGAGTTCGAGACCAGCCTGAGCAAGAGCAAGACCATGTCTCTACTAAAAAAATAGAAAGAAATTAGATGGAAAACTAAAAAATATATATATATAAAAATTAGCTGGGCATGGTGGTGCATGCCTGTAGTCCCAGCTACTTGGGAGGCTGAGGCAGGAGGATTGCTTGAGCCCAGTAATTCGAGGTTGCTGTGAGCTAGGCTGATGCCATGGCACTTTAGTCTGGGCAAAAAAAAAAAAAGAAGAAGAAGAAGAGACACAAATGGCCAAGAAATACATGAAAATGTGTTTAGATGTCTAGATACCCCAGTATCGACTGGATCCCTGTGGCTTCCGCAGTCTGAGCTGGAGTTGGTAAATATTTGTGTGGGGATAAGCAAGATGAAACCTGAGGAGTTAAAGCCCCCTGGGGAGGACAAAGATGCATAGTGGGTAGAGAAGCAATATGGTGCCTGCCATCCCTGCTCAGTTCTGTGGTGATGGGAGCACCCCAGGGGTGCTGGAATCCTAGTGTTTTGCACATAAGAAGCTCCCAGTTCACTGGTGGTAACAACTTTTGGGCTTATGGGGGTAGAAATTCTCTCCAGTACCTTGGAAACTTGCTGACTGTCAGAAATCGAAGGGTGGGAGAAACAAACTGCTCCATCCACAATTTTTGCTAGGCTCCAAGCCTCTGGGGGGTTGATCTCTGCCAATATTTTGTTCCTTCTTGCTCTGCTCTGCAACTTCTTCCCGTGGAGTCTCTTGTAGGTTCTGGCACACTTCCCTCAGAATTACACTTGATCTGTGTTTGTTTGTTTTTGCTCTTTCATCTAAAACTTTCCCTTCTTACTGAGATGCCCTGGCAGCTGGTGTCTCTGGTCAGGCATCTTACCTCTCTATTTCTGTCTTTCAATGGACGTCCTTGAACTTGTACCATGGACACATAATGATTTAGCAAAGTCTGAAGTTGATAAAAACAATTAACCTCTTCTTTTGAAGGAGGCGAGGATGTTACCTCTGATCATTCTCTTGACTTACATGTTATTGTTTTCCAGTATTTCAATTCTGTCTTTCCAACCATACCAATTAAATATAATAATAGTTGTTATTTTAAAAGGACAACATTTATTGCTGCCATCTTTATTAATGTCTCACTACTTTTTATTGTATTTCAGTCCTTCTAAGACCATTTTCTTTCTTCCTAATATTGCTCTTTTAAAAGATCCTTCACTGAAAATATAGTGGTGAACTCTTTCTTTAAAATAAAATTTAAAAATCTTTATTTCTACTTTTCAGAAGAGCCCAGGCTTAGTGTCATGATTGCAGAGCTTTTATTAGCATTTGCTTCCAGGAAGTCCTACCTTTATAGCTCACTATTCTTTTTCAGGTTCACTTTTTTTGTTTTGTATTTATTTGCTTATTTTGTTTTTGCATTTGCTTTTTCTTAAGAGTAGTTGTGCTATAAAAGTTACTGTTGTTATGATTTATCCAGAACCAATTGTATTGTAGTTTGAGGGACCTTCATAGTTTCTTGTTTGCCATCCTGCTAGAAGTTTCTGGCTCTGTTTTTACCAGTATCTGTTATTTTTCCTTTTTTCTAACATAGCATTTCTTTCTCCAGTAGGTTATTATTTTCATATAATTTTATGAGCTGTGCCAGCTTACTTTTCATTTACTTCTTGATATCTATCTATTCATATATATATGTTTGTGTATATATGAATGTATATATGTATATTTCTTGATCACCTGTAGCTCTTCATCAAATCCCTTGTCATAGCTCATAATCCCTTTAATTTTACAATAGCATGAAGTAGTGTAGCTTTATTTTCATCTATTTCTTAGTGTACTATTTTATTTGATATTTTGCTTGCTTGTTCTTGTTTATTTGTTCATTTATAAAATTTGTGTAGCTTCTGGTTGAGAGTCTCAAGTTGAAATATTTATGTTTATTGCTCTTGTTGAATGGGAATTTAATATGCTCTTGACCTTTGATTAAAGCAGAGTGGAAAAGCACCATTGGCCTGAGCTGAGGCAGAGGGCAGCTCCAGTTCGGGAATGCTACCTCACCAACCCTCCTCATCAATTCAGCATCGTTTTCTGGCGCATTTCCTTTCAGGGTGAGCAGGTGAACAAGTGAGAGGCCATCTTGGGTTTCAGTAGAGCCTCTTAGCTTACCGGAGTTTCAGAAGTGATCATTCTGGATTTACTTCTGCTCAGCTGCATTTGTTTTTAACTGCAAATCTAGTCTTTGTTTCTCTTTTATTCTTCTCCTGCTCATGTTACCTCCAGATAGTTTCTGAGGTCAGGTATCCCAGCCTCAGAGCAGTTTCTCCTATGCTATTTGTGGTGTTGACTTTGACATTTTAGGGCTATCCCCTGAGTCTATTGTGGACCATGCATGCCCTTCTTCCTCTTTATTTCATAAAAATTTCATTGGAAGGGTCTTTAGAAATCTTCTCTCTTACTTTGAGATGTACTGGATTGTTGCTTTTTCCTTAATTTTGTTCACACAATGGGTAGATTGGGTGTGTGTTCACATGATTTTTTGTTTGTTTTGTAGCTTGTTCCTGAACTTGTAGATGTAATGTCTTCCCTGGTAGATTTCAAGAAAGGGTATAGAATAAATATGCCCTTAACTTGACATATTTTTCTTAAATTCAAAACCAAACATTTTATAAAGGTTAGTCTAGATGTAAGGCTTACTTCTTTTTCAATGTAAAGCTAAAGGATAATCCTCTGATGTGGTATGAGACGAGAAGCTAGCTGCAAGGTGGCCAACATCAATGGCAGAACAAGAGGAAGAGTGCATACACTCTTTCTTCTGGGAAGTTACTTCTTCCCAGAAAAACATTTTTAAGATAATCCCTTTCCCCCATGTTATCTCAGTCAAAAAGATGTGACACTTGGCCAGGCACGGTGGCTCACACCTGTAATCCTAGCATTCTGGGAGGCCGAGGCG
>VBSM01001562.1:6416605-6468170 GCA_008086735.1 Cheirogaleus medius
AAAAAAAAAAAAAAAGAAAGAAAGAAATGACACCTTGCATTCCCATTTCTATCCACTGAATCTTATAGATATTTTTGGGTACAAAAACACTATGTGAGCTTTCACTTATAGATGCTCCTCTGTAGAACTCAGACACTAGTTCACACTTAGAGTAAAGTTTGAGCCAAAGGACAAACTCAGGCAAGGGTAACCACCACCAACAGACGCTTTTTAACAATATGTGATCAGATTCAAGTCTTTTTAGGAAGCTTCTCTTGTCTTGTCATTATTGCAACTTGATGCTTCAGGAGACCCAAACATGTTTGTATAGGTTTATCATTTCTGTTCAAAGAACATTTTTGGGTAGAATTGAAAATTTAATTAGTATTTATTTAGTGCTTACTATGTATGCTCCAGCACTCTGAAACTCTTACACATACATTATCCCATTTCTGCTTATTTTACTCTGAGAGTCAGTTATAGTATTATGCCCATTTTTCATAAGAGGAGACTGTGGCTCATTGAGGTTGTATGTCTTGCCCAAGGTACACATAACTGGTAGAATGTGATGGTAATTCAGTTTTACAATGATTAAGAGCTTGAGTTTATAATCACATGGCTTCAAAATCAAATCTTCTCCCTACTTTTTGCTGTGTTTGTGATGTTGGGCAGGACACTTCTCTGAGCCTCAGTTTCCTTGCCTGTAACATGGAGATAACAGTAGCACCTACCTGTAGGGATTGTTGAGGAGGATGAAATGGGATAAGTTATGTTTAGAAATTAGCACAATGCCTGGCATATAGTAAGCGTTCAGTAAATGCTAGCTATAAAAACGAAAGTAATTCATTTTTCCATTGAAAGCAGGAGATTAGAGGAGGGAATTCTTGTAAGTCAGTCTGACATAGTTTACTGGAATTGGTACCTAGTGATACTTTGGGAGAAGAAAAGAAAATGGAATAGTTTTATTTATAAATTCTCTTGAGAAAAAAACCAAAAATCCCAATATGATACTTTCACGGGCTCTTTAAGAAAACGACAACAAATTGTCTCATTCCATCCCATACTGTTCCTTTTGAAGAATTCAATCCCTTAAGGTATGACTAAAGGCTATAACTGGTGAGTGAAAATGTTCGAGCAGAAGCTCATAAGCTGTTGTTAAAGAGTGCAGTGAAGTAGTTGAGAACTTGGACTAGTACAATTCTCTAATACCTGTGCAACCTCAGCCTGTTTCCTGATGTTTAAATGGAGATAAAATGTTATATACAGAGTTGCTGAATGATTAAACAAGATTATTAATGTAAGCTTTCAGTACAGTACCTGATCCATAATAAAGGTTTAGTAAATGTTAATTATGGTTAAAAACTGACATACTCTGCCAACTGTCTTCCCCACTTTTTAAAGAGCATGAAAGTCAAGAAATTCTTTCACTGGTTCAGGAATTTCTACTTATTTATAGGTAATCTTACTTGAGTTCTTATAACTCAGGTCATTGCTTTCAACTAATAAAGTTCATCTTAGATAAATCTACATTTGCTGCTCTTCTCTAGAAACTCTGAAACCTTCTCTAGAAATGCCTTAGAGAGAGAAGAAATTACCTGCTTTTGTTAGCTTCTTACCTTAAGTTATTCTCTTTCTCTCTAAGCCTGTAAACATGGCAAGTTTCCCATTGTTTTCTGTCTTGAGCTTCTAAGATAACAGAAAGAAGTGTACTTGTGCAGAGAGGTGGTTAATGCTTTGCCACTAATAAAATGCTCCAGGTGTAATGACAGAGGAAGGAGAATGCAGTATTTTAAAAGCAAATGAAAAGGCAGAGTTCTTATAATTTTTAAAAGTTCTTGAATAGATTCTGGTTTTCTTGAAATACAAATTAGTATCCTTTGGCTATCTATATCAGTGAAGACTCGGTGAAGTAGATATGAAGATGTTATAGATATCACCTACCATGGGTCAGGTGCTTCTAAGGTGGTATTTCATTTATTTCTTCCAACAGCCCCATGATTGATTTTTGAATCTTTATTTTACAGTTAAGGCTGTTGAGGATCAGAAAGGTGAAATCACTTGGCTGGTGAGTAATGGAGGTTGGATGCAAACATGTCTTTCTTACTAGATACTCTGTGCTCCTTTTGCAATGCCATATGACTTTCCAATCAAGTTGCATAAAAACGTGGATTAAACTATAATGCATGACCTTGCCTTTGATATTATTTCTTTTCAGAGTCTCCTTAATGACCCATGCATACCATTTCTTTTTTCCTTCATTGATGGAAAATATTGTTTCCAGAGTGGCATGCTGGTACTTACTGATGATCAATGAAAAGGAAAACTTCTCTATTTTTATACTACAAAAAATAATGTGCCCACCCCAACCCCTACCCCCAGCCATATTATCCCATTTACTTTGGTCATTTTACCATGAAAATTCTATAGAAATACTTATTTAGTGAAGCAGTACCTGCAATTTTAACTCAAGCACCACTTTTATTTAGTCATGTTGACAAAATATCTTCTGTAATAACTTTTAAAAATGAGTTAAAAGAGTTTAGAACTCGGAAGCTTTACATTTCTTCCACTCTTTATGTTGTGGCTAAAAGGAGCTGAATATTTCCCGGATGCAATGAGCTGGTAATGTTGGATGTTTACAGTTATATTGAGACTTACAAAAGTAAAGCTACATGAAATTTTCTACTACCCAAGTCTGCTTTCATGATGTTTTTATTGAATATCTCTTGCATCATTTAAAAGGCTATAAAACTAGGTTTACCAAAGTATCAAGGGTCATGAAATTCAAGGTAGAAGCTTTCCATGGAAAGACTTGTACAATCGTCTTTGTGCTTCAAGGACTTAGCCTGAGGTCTCATGCTATTCGTCCACTAAGTATAAAGAATCCTGGGCATTATCCCTGTGATACAAACACAGATTGCAGTCTTCTTCTCTTGTTTGTTACTGTTCACCTCTGCAAATACAAAGCTTTGACAAATATAATGTGATTATTTCACATTCTCTTCACAAAGAGTTCAGACCATTGCCTTGCCCGGCAGTCCGGTAAACGGTTCCTAGATTAATCAACAAAGAAGATGAAATAAGCACAGGAGAAAGGCCTGAAATGCAGTGATTCAGAGATCCAATTCTCTGCAGAGTTTTTTGTTCAGTGTTCATAAAGGTTGGCTCACTCGACTACTCTTTCACTGGGAGAATTAACTTATTGAACCAAAAGATTAGGTTCAGATTTTTTTTTCCCCACTGAGAAGCTCATTAGAGGGCTTCTAAATATGTCTCTCTTGGGTAGACTCAGTTTAAATTTTTCTATTAACAAAGACACCTCATCAGCCTTGGCCACCTTTTGAACTCATTCAGTTCAAAACTTCCTCAGTTCAAAAGTACACAGGAGCTGATAATTAGAAATGAACTTTTTTTTAATGTTTTCTAGACATGTTTCAGGCTTTTCTCCTCTATCCTTTAATCCTTTTTCCCTTTACACTTTCTTTTTCACTTTTATTTTATTTTCTCTTTGCATTGTCCACTTCAATGCTGACCACATTTTATTGAGATTAAGTAATACGGTGGTGAAACACTATGCAAAATGTGTAAAATGTAAAGATAGAGCAAGAATAACCTGTTGTACTGTAGAAAAGAGATGGAAAATTTCATAAACCCAGGATCCAGTGTCTTCCTACAATGATCACAAATCCAGAGACAATATTTCTTTTGTTCCTATAGGGGGCTCATAATGCACTGCTCTGTAATTCTTTAATATCTTATGAATTTTTCCCTCATTCTCAAACCTTCTGTTATGTGGATAGTCTTTATTTTTAATATCAGTTTTCAACTTCTACCATGCAATGCAGTGACCAGCATATAATGAACTGAGAAATAAAGTATAGAAGTTGCTGCGTTGATTCCTCTTTGTTATTTCACATGTCACATCAATCAAACAAACATACTGGCTTTGTCTCCAAAATGTATCCTGAATCTGACCACCTCTTAAAGTCACCATTTCTGTTCCCCACTTCCTTGCAATGGTAGTCCAAGCCATCAGCTTTTTTTGTTTGTGTTACAGAATGTTTCAAATGCCCAAATGATTTCCCTTCTTCCATTCCTATCCCCACTCCCCATATAACCAGAGTAAGCTTTTGAAATTGTAAATTAGATCATATCACTTCCATTGCTTATAACTCTCCAATTGCTTCCCATTGAATTTGGGAATTCAACCCAAACTCCTTATCATGATGCAGATGTCCTCGAAGGATCTGGCTCTTGCCTACCACACTGATTACATCTCCAACCGCAGTCTGATTTCTGTGCTTCAGCCACACTGGACTCTCTTTTCTAAACATGACATGCTTACCATCGTGGTTCCCTTTGCTTTAACTGTTCTTCCTGCCAGTGTTCGATTGGCAGTCTTCTTTTCTTTACTTTTTTTAAATTTCAGAATATTATGGGGTTACAAACATTTTGATTAAATATAATGCCTTTGCCTCGCCCAAGCCAGGGCTACAAGCGTGCCCTTCCCCCATACAGTGTGCTCTGCATCCATTAGTTGTGAGTTTACCCACCCCCATCACCCCCTCCCACCTGACCAGCACCCAGTGAATATTACTACCATGTGAGCACCTTAGTGTTGATCAGTTAGTATCAATTTGATGGTGAGTACATGTGGTGCTTGTTTTTCTGTTCTTGTGATACCTTACTTTGAAGGATAGGCTCAAGCTCTACCCAGGATAATATAAGAGGTGCTAGTTCACCATTGTTTTTTGTGGTTGAGTAGTATTTCATGGTATACATAAACCACAGCATATTAATCCACTCATATATTGATGGGCATTTGGGTTGTTTCCACACCTTTGCAATTGTGAATTGTGCTGCCGTAAACATTCGGGTGCAGATGTCTTTATTATAGAATGTCTTTTCTTCCTTGGGGTAGATGGGTTGGCAGGCTTCTTATTATTCCATTCTTCACTTCTCAGAGAGCCTGCCTTAGAATCTGAATATGCTCTTCCTTCTCCCATCTCTGTGGCTTTTCCTTATCCTATAACCCAGTCTATTTTCTTTTTAACACATGTCCATCTGGAATTATCTATTAATTTATATCCTTGTTTATTGTCTACTTCCTGAAACAGAACTGTGAGTTTGTGAGAGCAGAATACACATCTGTCTTGTTGACTGCAGTATCCTCGGTCCTGGGGACAGTGCCTGACATGTTGTAGATGCTCAATAAATGTTGAATAAATGATATTTGGGTAAAGAGAATCGTGCATCGAGGGGAAAAAAGATGCACGGCATATCCTACTTAGATCATGAGTTCTTTATGAGTTAGCCACAGCAGAAAGATTTGTCTCAAACAATTCTATTGTTATGAACATAAAGATATTTAAATAACTCATCCACATGTCATTTTAGTAACCAAGAATTTACTGCAGCTTCTCAGCTACTCAGTGAAATGATTCCCAGAGGCTAAATGCGTAGCATATTAAAATAAACATTGAAAAAAAAACTCTTAGATATGTATATGACAAAACCACACAGGACATCTATTTTTAGAGTGATATGTCATGTGATTCTTAATTATTATCTCTGCATATGTCAGAGAATAAGAAATGTGTCATGACAGTCTCTTGGGTATTTCCCCTAGGATTTATTGTCTAAGTTGTAACTCAATTTGGCTTGCAGAGTTTAATGTGAAATATAAAATAATTGGTAGTTCTATACTTATGAATCATTCAGGGAAATCAAATGGTAGAAAAGTGGGGGAGGAAACAAGGAGAACTGAGGGAGAAGAGCTGGCTGGTAGTAGGTTAGTCACCTAGGAGGATGCCTGAATTTTTTTCTTGCCCCTTTGAAAATTCCAAATGCTTAATTTTTTTCTGTGCACCAAACATGCATTCTATATTCACTTGAAAGGAATTATTTGGTAATCTGGGATACTGAGGAAAACAAAATTCCATGATTTTAACCATTTTTAGATTATTGGTTAAGGGTGTTACACAGATTTTACAATTTATAAAGAATTATCATAGTTATAAAATTTAATTCCCATACCCTGAAAGTCAGGTGATAGTTTCTCTATTTTTCAAATTAGGAAACTGAATCTCAGAAAGATAAAGAGATTGTTTAAATTCAGCAAGTAAGAACCACAGTGGAACAGGTAAAATACATACCTGTGTCTGTGTATATTTACATCTTATTATCACTTCTCTTCTGTCTCATTTTTTAAGAAATGATCTGGATTAGAATCTTCTGTTGGAGGAAGTAGGAAGAGCTGGCTGGTAGCAGGTTAGTCACCTAGAAGGATGCCTGAATTTTTTTTTTTTTTTTTTGCCCCTTTGAAAATTCCAAATGGCTATTTGTCTTCTGTGCACCAAACAGGCATTCTATATTTGTTTGAAAGGAACTATCTGGTAACTGGGGATACTGAGGTTTTGTATTAAATACGGTTCCCATAAACCTATTATTTCCATATGACCTAACATTTAGTTTTTCAATATGAAGAAAAAATAATGGCTTAGAGTTATACACTAATGTAATAGAATATTAATTTTAGAAGGGACTATTGAGGAGATCCTATTTAACCTCTAATACAAAACAGAAGGACCTTCTAAAGTGTTCCTATGAGATATGGTACAGGATAGGCCACTTAAAGTGTCTGCCATATCGCTTCTTAAGAACTTTCTTCATACAGGTTGCAGTGCTTGCTATCACGTGACCCCAACATCCTGGTCACAGCTGAGAGGATTATGGCTGCCTGGCTGCCCCAAAGGCAGCTATTTGGAGAAAGCAATCTGTAAGATGGCCTGGCAAGAGAAATCCAACACTGATGTACTGTACTGGACGGGACAATCCAATAAGATCATCTACTAGGACGCTCTAAAGTAAGTCACGGAGAAAAATCACCAGATAGCAGAGATGCTAGGAGCCAAACAACATAGAAAAAAACTAGTGAGGAGAAGTCATGGGGCAGGAAAAGCCTTGAGTAGAAGAAGCCAGGAAAAGCAAAGACATCAGGAAAATCAGAGCAGAAAAGAGGAGAAGGGAGGTCACAAAAATAGTTAATGCTATTGAGACAACAGAGCAGTTCTTTGATGACCAAAGATGCTATTGAATTATGGATATCAATATATAAAATTCCATTTCTTCTTTAAACATGGCTATGAGTTATCTGAGACTTCCTTTGTCACTAATGAATTTCCAGAGTGAACCCCTATTAACTAAGGTAATCAAACAATGCTTCTATTCTATGTTAAATTCTAAGAGACTATCTAATTTGTTTGGATTTTCACTAATTTTTTATCAGCCCATTTTATTCTGAGACAGCTTGTTGAAACATTTTATTTACGTTAAATTTAAATGTAATTCCTTATAACTATAATTTGTTAGTCCTAGTCGGACTGTAGAAAAATACCAATCAAGTCTACATCATTATATTTATGACAGTCTGTTAACTAAGTGATTACATTACATCTTAGCAACTCTAAACTTCCAGCCATATATTCACATCAATTAAAATATTCCCAAATTCTCCAGTAATGTCATGTGACATAGTTCCCAGAACTTTCAAATTCATTGTCAATATCTGGTTCTCCTTTAGTTTGTCAACCCTCTGTTTAAGGTTTCATTCAGAGCTAGGCATACACCTAGCCTCCCTTGATATAGACAGTACACTTCTATTAATGCAGCCTAAGATTTCATGAACTTCAGCTTTGCCTTTATCTTTTGGTTCATGGTAACCCTTCTCCAGGACATTTTAAAGGCACTGTTTATTGGCCTGAATTTCATTCTTGCATAATGGGACTTTTAAAATATCAATGCTGGATTTCAATTTATCTCTATTCAATTTAGTCTTAATGATTTACCTCCATTCCAGCCTTTTGCTGCATTTTCCAAACTGTGTTCTGTGGAACATTCATGTCCACAAAGGCAGTAATAACACACACATTTATACAACACACACACACTTTTCCCATCATGTTATAAGTTTGAGAAGTTTTGGGCTAAGGAAAGGTTAAAAGATTTATCTCTGCAAGACCCTCAGAGCCTAATCTCCAGAAGAGAGAAAAGGTATAAGCTATTTCTCAAAAAGTATTTACTATGAAACTCTTTTTGTAGAACACCTACCAACATTTGCAGGGACACAAGTATATTTGTGACCTCAGGCATGTTATGAATCTTCCTGAATCACAGCCTCCCAGTCCACAGCACGGGGATAATATTTGTCTCATAGGGTTACTGTGGATAGTAAAGCCGTATTTGAATCACTACTGTTAGTGCTCGACCCATAGAAAGGGCTCAAGAGCTCAAACAATGTTTCCTCTTATTATTCTCTTTTAAAATTTTTAGTTCATTGTGTCATTTTTCTTGATATATCATTATACTAATAGTTAGTTATTTAAGTCCATAAAACCGCTCATGTTTGTCGTTATTTTTTCCGTGGACTCATTTTCTCTACTATTTGTGTGAAGCAATGATAAGGTTTGGAGATATACTGATCCATTAGCTTAAACCTGTACATTTGAAGCCAATGTAATTATAGAATTTCTCCCTCTAAACAGTGCAAATAGCATTCCTCTTCTCATTTCTTCTCCATCCATTAGTGTTTGAATCAGGTAGGAAATAAATGAAAAAATAGAAGACCTCTTCAAATAGCCATTGGAAAGAAAAGTGGGTACCATCCAAACTTCTCTGCTCTTTAATCTGGGCATGTGTACTTTCTTCAGTAATGAGTTTGTCACATGTCCAGAATGATCTAAGATCACAATCACCAAATCAACATTGTCATAAAGGGAACAAAAGCTCCTTTCAAATCCAAGTGATTTGTTTAGATTAACAATTTTTGTAATTTCCCTTATCATATGTCTGATTCAATGTCATAACATAACTGAAGTTCTTTGCACTCCTCCCCAGAAGAGTATATGTAAAATAATGATAACATTTCTAACTTTAGTATGAGTTAGGTGGTCTTTGTATAGGCTCTTAGAGTATATTGCAGGCGTCCTCAAACTACGGCCCGCGGGCCACATGCAGGTGTTTTTGCCCGTTTGTTTTTTAACTTCAAAATAAGATATGTGCAGTGTGCATAGGAATTTGTTCATAGTTTTTTTTTAAACTATAGTCCGGCTCTCCAACGGTCTGAGGGACAGTGAACTAGCCCCCTGTTTAAAAAGTTTGAGGACCCCTGGTATATTGCATATCTTTACTTTAGAATTGATCATACTATAATATAAATATTTGTCTTCTGACATTACTTTAAGTATTAACATGTAGGACTTTTATTTTTCTTGAGTTTCTAACACAGATCCCACTAATTAGAATAGGCTCAGGAGTTGTTCGTTGACTCTTTGGATGATTGAATAAACAAATGAAAATTGAAACTATGTATAATACTGCTAATCGAAAATCTTATCCCTTTGATAAATATTTTCTTTATCTAGTTATTACAGAAATATAAGAAAACAGGAAAATTGTACATGCCACCAAGAGTGAATTAAGTTGTACACAACTACAGAAATATAATAAAATAGGAAAATTTTACATGCCATCAACAGTCAGTTAAATTGTACACATAGAAAAGCTGTTTGACAATCTCACAAAAGGTATCATAAAGTGGCATTCTTTATGATGGGGAATTTAGGATGCCTAGGTCTCTCCTTCAGTGTTATAGCTTTAGAGACTTGATTCTGTCAACATAGTTACTGTTCCTTGTAATCTGTATTTTCTTTTTGGTTGCTTTTAAGATTTTTACCAAAGATTGAATTTGGTGTTCCATGGTTCCACTACAACTACAGTGTTTAAATGTGAGTTTGTTCTTGTACACCCTGCTCAAGAGGTAGCCTTTTCTGACTCTAATAATTCATGAGTTTTGTGTTTTTTAAGTCAATTCTACTAAATTCTCAATCACCAACTCTTCAAAGATGGCCTCCCTCCTGTTTTCTCCATTTTATCCTTCCAGAATTTCCACTGGATGTATATTGAAACTTGTCATTCTCTCTGCCCTATCTTTAACTTATTTTTAATACTTCCACTCTCTCAATCACTTTATATATGAGGGGACTTCAAAAAGTTTATTAAAAATGCACAGATTTCAAAAATTCTTGCACCAAAACAAACTCTTATTAACTTATTATAACATATCTAAACAAGATCTAGCTTGATGCACTAAGAAGGATCAGTTTGAAAAGAGACCCTACCAGAGCAACATGAGTTCTGCTAAAATTGAAACAAGAACAAACATCAAATTTATGTTGAAGCTATGCCCCAAAGAAATCAATAGTTTACAATTGGATAACCGATTTTAAGAAGAGATAAGATAGGCCAGATATGGTGGCTCACGCCTATAGTCCCAGCACTTTAGGAGGCTGAGGTGGGAGGATTGCTTGAGCCCAGGAATTTTGAGACCAGCCTGGCAACACAGCAAGACTCTCTCTCTGCAAAAAAATTTTAAAAATTAGCCTGGTGTGGCATGTGTCTGTAGTTCTAGCTACTTGGGAGGCTGAACCAGGAGGATGGCTTGAGCCTGAGAGGTGAAGGTTGCAGTGAGCTGTGGTCATGCCACTGCATTCCAGTTTGGGTGAAAAAGTAAGATCCTGTCTCACACATACAAAAAAAGGACTAGATGATGTTGAAGATGAAGCCCACAGTGATAAACCATCTACATTAATTTACAAGGAAAAAAATAATCTTGTTCATGCTCTAATTGAAGAGGACTGACTATTAACAGCAGAAACAATAGCCTACACCACATACATCTTAACTTGTTCAGCTTACACAATTCCAACTGAAAAATTAAAAGGTGTGCAAATTTTCCACTTAGTGAGTGTCAGAACCAACGCACTCAGATAAGCTACAGGCAAGAACAGAGCATTCAGTGGAAATTTTAAACAAATGGCATCAAGCTCTTGAAGACTTTCTTCAAGGAATTTTAACAGGAGATGAAGTATGGCCTTACCAATACGATTCTGAAGACAAAGCATAAACAAAACAATGGCCACCAAGTGATGGAAGTGGTCCAGTCAAAGCAAAAGCCGGGTGGTCAAGAACAAAGATCATGGCAACAGTTTTTTGAGGTGCTCAGAGCATTTTGCCTGTTGCTTTTCTGGAGGGCCAAAGAATGATAACATCTGCTTATTATGAGAGCATTTTAAGAAAGCCAAATCTTTAGCAGAAAAATGCCCAAGAAAGCTTCACCAAAGAGTCCACCATGGACTTTGAGTGATAAAGATATGATATAGGTTTATCAGTTGTAACAAATGTACTATTCCAGTGGGGTATGTTGATAAAGAGGAGGCTATGCATGTGTGGGCATAGGAGACATATGGGAATCTCTGTACCTTCCATTCAATTGTGGAAAACACCATGACAATGCTCTTGCTCATTCCTGTTATCAAACAAGGGCAATTTTGAGAGTTTTAATGGGAAATCATTATGCATCCACCTCACAGCTTTTATTTGGCTCTTTCTGACTTTTTAAATTTCCTGCTCTTAAGAAATCTGTAAAGGGCACCTATTTTTCTTCAGTTAATAATGTAAAAAAGACTGCATTGGTATGGTTAAATTCCCAGAACCCTCAGTTCTTTAGGGATGGAGTAAATGGCTGGTATCATTGCTCACAAAAGTGTTTTGAACTTGATGGAGCTTATGTGGAGAAATTAAAGTTTATATTTTTTATTTTTATCTTTTAATCCCATTTTTCCACAAACTTGTTGAAGGTCCCTTAGTAAATACTTTATGGTAATTTTTCCAATCTTTCAGTTCACAAATTCTCTCTTTATTTACATGTGATATGCTATGCTATTCCACCCACCATAAGGATTTGATTTCAATAACAATTCTTTTTTAAAAAATAAACCGTATCTTTTAGAGCAGTTTTAGGTTCAGAACACAATTGAGTTGAAGGTACAGGGATTTCCTATATATCCCCTACACCGACACATGCATAGCTTTCTCATTGTTAACATATCCCCCCAGAGTGGTACATTTGATGAACCTACATTGACATATCTCTATCACCCAAAGTCCATAGTTTATATTAGGATTCACTTTTGGTGTTTTATATTCTGTGAGTTTGGACAAAAGTATAATGACCTGTGTCCAAATTTAAAATATCATGTAGAATAATTTCCCTGCCCTAAAAATCCTCTGTGCTCCGTGTATTCATGCCTCTCTCCCTCCCTCCTTCCCTCCCTGCTAAACCCTGGCAACTACTGATCCTTTTACTGTCTCATAGTTTTGCCTTTTCCAGGATGTCATATAGCTAGAAGCATCCAGTATGTGGTTTTTTCCTATTGGTTTCTTTCACTTAGTAATATGCATTTAAGTTTCCTCCATGTGTTTTCATGGCTTGATAGATCATTTCCTTTTAGCACTAAATGATATTCCATTGTCTGATATAGCACAGTCTATCCATTCACCTACTGAAAGATATCTTGGTTGCTTCCAAGTTTTGGCAATTGTGAGTCAAAGATGCTAGAAACATCCATGTGCAGGGTTTTGTGAACATAATTTTTTAATTCCTTTCAATAAATGCCAAGGAGTGTGATTACTGGATCCCATTGTAAGAGTATGTTTACTTTTGTAAGAAACTGACAAACTGTCTTCCAACGTGGCCGTACCATTTTGCATTCCCACTAGTAATTAATGAAAGTTCCTATTACTCTGCATCCTCCCATTTGGCCTTGTTAGTGTTCTGGATTTTGGTCATTCTAATAGGTGTGCAGTGGTATCTCATTGTTGTTTTAATTTGCATTTCCCTAATGACATATAGTGTGGCACATCTTTCCATATGCTTATTTTCCATCTGAATTTCTTCTTTGGTGGGTTGTCTGTTCAGGTATTTTGTCTTTTTTAAAATCAGGTTGCTCATTTTCTTATTGAATTTTAAGAGTTCTTTGTATATTTTGGGTAACAGTCTTATATCAAATATGTATTTTGCAGTTATTTTTCTCTCAGTCTGTCATTTATCTTTTCATTCTCAAAGTGTCTTTTGCAGAGCAGAAGTTTTAATTTTAATAAAGTCTGGATTATCAATTATTTCTTTCATGGATTGTCTCTTTGGTGTTGTATCAAAAAAATAGTCACTAAGCTCAAGGTCATCTAGATTTTTGCATATATGTTGTCTTTTAGGAGTATTATTGTTTTGTATTTTACATTTAGGCATATGATCCATATTGAATTATTTCTGTGAAGGATGTAAGGTCTATGTCCAGATTCATTTTTTTGAATGTTTCTCCATTTCATTGCTATTGCTCCTTTGTCAAAGATCAGCTGACTAGTTATATGATTCTAATTAATTTTTCTGGGATCTCTATTCTATTCCATATATATAGATATATGTGGAATATATATATTATTTTACCAATACCACACTGTCTTGATTACTGAAACTTAATAGTAAGTCTTGAAGCCAGGTTGTGTAAGTCCTCTGACTTTGTTCTTCTCTTTCAATATTGTGTTGGCTATTCTAGGTTATTGGCCTCTCCATATAAACTTTAAAATCAATTCATCAATATTCACAAATAACTTGTTGGTATTTTGATTGGAAATGCATTGTATTTATAGATCAAGTTAGGAATAACTGACATTTTGACAATATTGAGCTTTCCTATCTATGAATATGGAATATTTCTCCATTTATTTAGTTTTTTGATTTCCATCATCAGAGTTTTATAGTTTTCCTCATATAAATCTAATACATATTTTGTTAGATTTATACCCAGATATTTCACTTCTATTATATGCTAATGTAAATGATATTGTGTTTTTAATTTCAAATTCCACTTATACACTAATATATAGGAAAGCGATTGACTTCTATATTATCCTTGTATGTTTCAACCTTGCTATAATCACTTATTAATTCCAGGAGGTTTGGGGTTTTTTTCTGTTGATTCTTTTAGATGATATGAAAATCATATCATCTGTGGACAAAGACAGTTTTTTCTTCCTTCTCAATCTATATAAATTTGCTTCCCTTTGTGTCTTATCACATTAGCTAGGAATTCCAGTATGATGTTACAAAGAAGTGGTAAGAGGGGACATCCTTGCCTTGCTCTTGATCTGAGCAGAAAAGCTTCTAGTTTCTCACCATTCAAGTATGATGCTAACTATAGGATTGTTGTGCAGATGTTATTTATCAAGTTTAGGAAGTTCCTCTCTATTTCTAGTTTGCTGAGAGTTTTTATCACAAATGGGCATTGGATTTTGTCAAATGCTTTTTCTGCATCTATTGATAAGATCTTGTAATTTTTCTTCTTTAGCCTGCCAATGTGATAGATCACATTAATAGATTTTCAAATGTTGGACAGGCTTTGCATACATGGGGTAAATCCCGCTTGGTTGTGGTGTGTAATTCTTTTTTATAGAAGAGTAAAGAATTTATTTTTTGAGGATTTTTTCATCTATGTAAATGAGAGATATAGGTTTATAATTTTCTTATAGTATTTTTGCCTGGTTCTGGATTTAGAGTAATATCACCTCATAGAACGAATTAGGAAATATTTCTTCTGCTTCTATCTTCTGAAAGCTATTGCACTTCACTCTTTGAAAAGAGGTCACCATGCTCAGCCCACACGCAAGGCGTGGGAGTTGTGCTCCACCTCCTTGAGGGTTCAGTATTTACATAAATAACTTGGGATTTTTCTGCACAGGAGAGTTGTCTCTTCACCTCCATTTATTATGTAATCCATCATTTATTTATATCAGTGTGGACTCATGAATGTATATTTATTTTATATTTGGGGTTATAGCCTAATACTATTTTAGTTGTTGCTCAAACTGTTCCATCATTGGTCATTGGGAGCTCTTTCAGTTGGCTTCTGCGTCCGTTTAAAACATTCCCATCTTTATGAGGTTCTTTTTTTTAAAGCCTTCTTATATTCTGGCACTCCAAGATGCTGGAGGCTGTTCATGTACATTTCCTTTCTTGGTCCTAGAATAAGCCATTTCTCTAAGGACTCATGCTTTCTTTTATTGAAGAATGGGATTAGAAACCAAGATCTTGGTGCTAGGTGTGCTCATTGCTACTAGGGTGTCATTACTTCTCAGACCTCTCAGCTGACAGAGCAAGGAAATATATATGTGTAAACCAACTGATGTATATATACATATTTATATTTATTAATATATATGTAATCATCTGTATCCTTATTAAGCTAATATTGAGTACATACAGACATCTCCAACTCTAACCCATTACCACATGCATCCTTTTGCTTATCTGTAAATTTCCAGTCCAACGGTGAGAAATATGGCTCCCATCATCAGCCACTTATCTATTAATTCTTCAATTCCTGTATACATATATAGTGGTATCAGAATTGTTAATTGCTACTCACATGGAAAGTATGTTTTTCCACTAGAATAGAATGTTTATGTGTGATTTATTTTGCCTTTAGTTTTACAGACTCCAATCAGTTCCAAAGTGACTTAGGTCAGCAGCTTTTCTTCCACCCTCTTAAATAGGTTGTTTTATACATTTGTAATACAATTAGATTGCTTTTGTCATATTCTTCATTCCATTCTGGGATCCCTCAACTTCCTAAGTGGTTTTTTGTTAACTTGCATCCATTAAGGATAACACCTTGTGCTGTAATGTTCTATGGGTTTTGACAAATGCATAAAGTCATGTATCCACAATTATAATATAACAGGAAAGTTTCATCACTATATAAAACTCACCAGTGCTCCACTTATTCAACCCTCTCTGTACCCTCCTCCCACCCCAACTGCTGGTAATCACTGATATCTTTACCATTGCTGTAGTATTGCCTCTTCCATAATATCACGTAAATGGAATCATACGGTGTGTAGCCTTTTCAGATTAGCTTCTTTCACTTAGCAACATGCATTTAAGATTCTTATCTTTTTGTGACTCAATAGCTTGTTTTTTATGACTGAATAATATTGCATTGTATGGATGTACCAGTTTGTTTATCCATATTTTCTCACAATCTATGCCTTGTCTTTTGATTCTCTTAAGAGTGTCTTTTGCAAAGCAGAAGTTTTTAATTTTAATAAAGTCCAACTTATCAACTTTTCTTTCATAGATCAACCTTTTGGTGTATCTAAAAACTCATCACCAAACCCTAGGAAATTTAGACTTTCCCCTCTGTTGTCTTATAGAAGTTTTATTGTTTTTCATTTTACATCTTTCTCTATGATCCATTTTGGATTAACTTTTCTGAAACATAAGATCTTGCATAAGTTCCAGAACTATTACTATTTGTTGAAAATATTATCCTTTTGCCATTTAATTGACTTTATTCCTTTGCCAAAAACAGATTGACTATGTTTGTGTGTGTCTATGTCTAGTACTTTATTCTGTTCCTCTGATTTTATATGTCTATTCTTTTGCCAATACCATGCTGTATTGATTACTGTAGATTTATAATACATCTGGAAATAGGGTATTGCAATTCCTCCAACTTTGTTCTTTCTTCCTCTTCAGTATTACGTTAGCTATATCAAGTCTTGTGCCTCTCCATATAAACCTTAAAATCAATTTGTTAATGTCTATAAAATAGCTTGCTGGCATTTTAATTGGGATTACACTCAATCTATAGATTAAGTTGGGAAGAACTGACATCTTAAAACTATTGAATCTTCCAATCCATGAACACAGACTATCTATCTATTTATTTGGATATTCCTTGATTTTCTTGACTGGAGTTTTATAGTTTCCCACATAGATGTCCCACAGTATGTTAGATTTAGACATAAGCATTTCATTTCTTTTTGCTATCTATCATATTTTTTAAATATCAAATTCTAATTGTCCATTGCTGCTTTATAGGAAAGCAATTGACTTTTGTATATTTACTTTGCATCCTGTAACCTTACTATAGCCACTTACTAGTTTCAGGATTTTTTATTGTGTTGTTGATTCTTAGGGATTTTCCACATAGAAAACATATCCACAATTTCTTTTCTTCCTTACCATTTGTATACCTTTTTTTTCCTTGTCTTATTACACCAGCTAAGATTTTCAGTACAATGTTGAATAGGAGTAGTGAGAGAAGACATCTTTGCTTTGTGACTGCTATTAGGAGGACAGCATCCAGTTTCCTACCATTATGATACTAGCTGTAGGTTTTTTATAGACGATCTTTATCAAGTTGTGGAGTTGTCCTCTATTCCTAAGATATATATGTTTTATATTCTTTCAAACTGCTTATTTTCCTCGAGTTTTGATTTTTGTTGTGTGATATCTCCTGACTTTTGTGCTTTGTAGTTTTGATGATAAGTGTTCTGTTTATTTTTCTGTGGGATTCCTCCTGTCCTCTTCTCATAGAGATGCAGCTGCCTAGAAATGGCAAAGTCACCAAATTCACTTAAGTACATTCAGATTCCCTAAGTAGAATTTAAAAGCAAGTAATGAGTTCATTCTCTAATATTCTTTTCAAATCTTCTTCTACCATTCCATGCACCTTGGAGACAGTTGGGAGGTCAGTAATAAACTTGGATTCAGTTTCTCACTCAGTTTTTTGGCTAGATATACAATCTTAGCCAGGTTCTCTTAATTCCAAAATTCTTTAACGCTACCATTTCTTTGTACAAAAATTAAGGTGGTAACATTCACCATTTATTTTTACTCAAAGGGGTTTAGAAATAACTCAGTATCTTTATGTATTATCCAGTTTGTGAAATCCTTGAATGGTGTTACAAACAGACTCTAAGATGGTGCCCTGACCCTCAGCTCCTAATGTCCATGCCTTCATGTTATCCCTGCATCTTTAGTGTGGGTGGGACCTGTGACTTGTTTCTAGCAAACAGAATATGGCAATATCCTTTTCCAATCAAGCCTCCAAGTAAAAATGCAACCCTGGGCAACACCTTGATTGCAGCTTTGTGAGACTCTGAACAGACTCAGCTAACCTGTGTCCAGACTCTGGCCCACAGAAACTTTGAGATCATGAATATGTTTTAAGCTTCTAAGTTTGTAGTAATTTGTTAAACAGCAATAGAAAACTAGTACTAGTGCAAAGCTTCAATTAAGTAGGTAGTGCCTTTTAAGGGCCTCAAAGAAGTAAGTGTCAAGAGGTCACTCAGGATTAAAAAAAAATCTGCTTGTAAAACTATCGTTTCTTTTAAGGTAAAGAAGTAGGAAGGGAAGAAGAGAGAGAGAAAGTCCGGACACTGAAGAATAGCATTCTTTATTTCAGAAAGATATCAGATTTTGCTTTTATAGCCCATAGTTCTGTAAAGGGATAGATAAAAAGTAACAATAGTTTTATGAGCTGAAGGGCTCAATGTAGTTATGTATCATTTAATATATTTAGTCTCTATGCATTCATAAATACTTATACTTTGAGATCAATATATACAAACTGTGTCCAAGTTTGATTTCTTCAGTTCAAACGGGGATTTTAAATACTGTTTGTATCATGCACCTATAATATAAAAGAATTGCAAACTATAAAGTCATGAATAAAAGTTTGTTTCAAAAAATATATTACGAATAAGTTTGATGGTGTCATCCCTTCAGCCACATAATAAACTAATTCCCGATATGTTTGATTCAAATTTGATTTATCAAATGCCATTTTAGAAAAATGTATTTTCATAATAAATTGTCAATGTAATTCATCAATATTACATACTTGGCAACTTCAGGTAAAAAAAAAAAATACTTTTCAATTTTTTCCCAGTAAATTATATCAAAATGAGTCACTATACACCATAAGATTCTTCTAAAAAGCCACTGAGGTCAGACTTCATCTGAAAAGCTGTGCTGTGAGAAATTTACCCACATTTCCATTAAACAAATGCTCGTTTTCTCACAGCTTGTGAACACATCAACGTGACCTTCTTTCCTGTACCTTGGTTAACCAGTGTTTTTCTTTTTTCCCAGCACATATTTAAATCTTGACTCTAATTCTCATTGCAAACTACAGTAATACTTATTCTGTCCCTACCCTGCCTCTTTATTACATTTGATGTCTACTATCATAGAGCAAGCATTACACTTCTGTACTAAAGCCACAAGAAAAGCAAATGATCAATGGTCTGCTTTCCCACAGGACCTGTGGTCATTTTCAAATATAATATTTCTTTCCCCTGGGCTTAATGCAATAAAATTAACAGGAAATGCTGCATTCACACAAGCAGGTCTTTAACATGACAATTCTAGACCATGATGAGAAATAAGCAATACCAGTTGAATCATAACTGGTTTGCAAGCTCTTTTTGAAAATAAATGCATTGTTAACCATGCAGGTATTAATGTGCCTATATCTGAAAACTTGCTTGTAGAGGCCAAGATAGTCACCCTAAATGTTTGTTTTCCTATTTACCAAAGACAATGCAGTATCTACAATTACAAATTTGAAGTATTCCTGCTGGGTGGAATAAAAAGTACTGTGGTGATCACAAAAGAGTAAATGATATCCAGAGAGACGAGAATAGGCTAGAGCCAGGAAGAACTGGCTTCCAATTTCAGCCCTGCCACTGACTAGCCATGTGACCATGGGAACCTCTCCAAGTTCCTGCCTTCTTATCTGTATGCCTAACTTACTATAGGGTTACCGTGGGGATCACATGTAAAGTGTCTTTAGCCTGCTAGGCATTCAAAAATGGTAGGCAGGATTGCTGTTGTTTCTGTGAAAGGTGCTACACACTGCCTTTCATCTGAACAACCCTCATACAAAGTCCACTGGATGTTTCTGAGTTCAAAAAATTGACAGAAAGCAGGTTCCAACTAGAAATCTTTTTATATTTTATTTTTATTATTTATTTCTTACCCTATAACCTTCCTTATCCTGCCCTCTTTTTTCCTCAAAATAACTCATTCTTTAGATTAATCAGAAATTTACTTAAGTTCTACTCAAAGTCAACTAATTTCTATTTCTCCCAAACACACACACATACAAACATACACACACACACACACACACACACCTTAAAATCAGTCAGGACTATTTATTACATAGTCCAAATTGTCTACTCTAGAATATAGTTAATGAACGTCTGTGTCACCATAACAGAAAAATCATGGACTTTAATAGATATTGAATAAAATATAGAGTGATTTTAAGACTAGAAATAATGTGATACTAACATAACCAATAGACAAGACAAAATACTGCTGAGGCAGTAACTATTTGGAATATATAATGTAAAGTAGGAAATAATGTGAAAAAATCTACAGGAGGAAAATCCTTTCCCAACTTTCTTTTTGGTTTTTAGACATTTGTAGGAAGATAATAATAATAATAATAGTCATCATCATCATCATCACACTATGGGATCCTGAGAGTTCTAGGATCAATGTTTAGGCAAAACAAAAGTCAAATTAGGCAAGACAAATGAGATTTCCACCAATTTTGTTTAGACTGTCTATTAAAGAGACCTTATTATAATCTTCATCAGCACCCATCTCCGACCACATCTTTCCATAGTTCTCATGAAGCTTAACTCCTCATATTAATAAATCTTCTACTTTCTGCTTTATCATCACTATGGATGTGAGAAAAGGCTGACGGTCATCTTTGTTTATAACCCATTCACAGATTTTAACAGAAACATTCAAAATTGCCTATTAAGTCTTCCCAGGAGCACTAAGCTTAAGCAAACATAAGATTTTGTAACCTACCAATTATCCTATGGAAGGTAGCCCAGATTATTATATTTTGTCACTCCTTTCTTTATATATGACTCCAAAAAGTCCTCCATTTTTCACATGAATAATCTAGAAAATAAATATCACTCTTGCTTTCACAGGCAGCATTAGAGTGAGTGGTAATTGCATTAATTTGTTATATTATCTAACTTATTACTTCATTTCCCTAACGTTTCCTTAGAACAGCTGTTCTGGTTGAAAAATGACTTAAGAAGCAAAAACAATGATGCAAACATTTAAATAAAGGTCATTATTACTGTGAAATGAGATGTCAGTTAAGCAATCCATCTGTACTTTCCCACTAAACTGGGTGGAGTTGATTTAGATGAGTCTAGAGATATTTGTGAAATAAGTTAATTTGAAAGGGCACCACAACCCCTCAAAAGCGACTCTCTTCCTCTTCTACAGCACGGTGAAGGCCAGGGATGAATTTCAAGAGTTGCTTCCGGACACTTCCTTTTCTGCTCTTACGAGGCAGGGTCCCAAACATACTTGAGAAGTTGCCTTCCCACAAGGGAGACATAGATCCACTGCTGGTGGTGCTGATGCTCCGGTCTCTCCTTAATGAAGACCTTCTCAGAAAATCCTCCCCATCCTTGGGAACAAAACACTCATCATCTGTGCTCGTCTGCCGGCTGAAGGCTCCCCTGCTGGAGTCCTCAGACATACACGTCTGGTAGCCATCTTCACTGTCCATCGTCACGGAGCTGAGCCAGCTCTTACAACTGCTCTCACTGGATAATCGATTCCGGTCCACAAGTACCGGGCCTGGACCAGGAAGGGTTCCAAACAAAGACAATTCCTCCATGTCCATGTTTTCCAAACTCAGGCATTTAGCTGCATCACCTGGAGTACAGAGAACAAAGTCTATTGTGGAATGGATCTGAGCATCACTCCGGACAAATAAATACAGTACACCAAAATTTCTCTTTGAAGAACACAAGAAAGAATGAGGGTGGAAGATACTTTTCACCAAGCTTTTACTTGAGTGAACTCATGACCGTTTATGAGGCCATTAGATAAACCTCATGGTAGGGTTTCCCAAACTTTTGTTCATGGACTAAGTGCCAAGGAAAAGATTCCATGGTCACAAAAATTATAATGTTAGACTAAATTTAAACAAGATACTTCATAGGAGAACATCCAACCCAACTGACAGTATGCCAATGTGACTTCTTAATCTATGAAATAATTGTTTCTGAAACTTAAATGACTCTGAAACCTTTTTATTAAAATTCTCAGACATATGGGGTTCCAAGGAATACACCTGTGGAAATGCTGTCTGATAGATTGTCTCTAGTAGCTCTGATTGTTCATTACTGTCTTTTTAAAATAATTGTAAAATGATTATAAAATTATTTGAAGTATATTGGAAACACATTTATAAAACAGAGAATTTAAAGGTGTTTATGACAGGTGTTTATTAAAGCAACTATATCTTCCAGCCTCAATATTCCAAGTTTCAATTTGGAACACTTAAAAGCTCTAGAAGGATATTGTACCCAGAAAGCATTTCTATCCTCAGATAAGAAATAATTTATTTGAAGAAATTGAATTTTATCTGCTTGGCTGGATTTTTTTCATCAACCCTTAATAACCTCCACCTGGCTTTCCAAACTCAAATGTTAATACCACTTCAACATCCTGTCCATTCTCCACCTGCTTCCTCACTACTTGAGTTGGTTAGTATGTTGCTAAATAAAATAAAGATATCGGCATGAGAAAAACATAAATAGAAGGTGACTCTGCTTCAGAAAAAGTAGCAGAATACTGCATGCTCGGAAATGGTTTTATTTTGTGGTGATTATCTTTACTGCTGCCCTCCTTTGCCCTTGTTTGATAATATAAAAAGAGCCTGTTTTTCTGTTTGATTTGCAAGGTTGCGTGTGGCCAGCCCTGCAATGACTAGTCATAATGCTTTCCTTTTTGCTAATACAGCCTACTTTATTTCATCTTGCAAAGAGCTGATGAATTTCTTTTGATTGGAGAGCAATTGCCTTGTAGAATCTCAGGCACTGAATGTTTACTCGAAATCTGAAAAAAGCAGATGAAAGAATTCCCACAATCTCTCAAAAATGTGCACAACAATGACGTTATGAAGATCCTGACCTAAGGATCTTGTATACACAAGGCTATTCCTGTAGAACCTTCGGACTTACGGCATTCACTGAGCTATTCCGGATGCTCCAGAAGTGGAGGCAAAGGTTTCTCAAAACCCTCACATCTGCAGAAAACCAGGAGGCGGCTGAATTTAAAAAGCCACAGAGTTTTTGTATCTCTGTCTCTCTAACAAACTTGAGACGTTGAAAAAATCTATTATGAATTTTTAAAAATATTAACCAAAAACATGACAAAAACAAGAAACTTGTACATAAATTTTAAACACTCCTATTTTTTTAAAAAAACCCTAAATTGCAACTCAAACCTCTAGGCCATAAATTAATGCCTAATTAAAAATTAAATTGCATCTTTTTCTATAAACAAAAGGAGTATCACCTTTATTTAACAGATATTCTAGGTTGTAAACAGAGACTTTAGCTTGGTGTTATCTAAAGAAGATATAACCTATGTTTCAACCCACATACTAGTGGTTTCAGTGAATTACTTGTACACAAAAGTTCATTCTTCAGGTTACACCAGTCACAGCAAATGGCAAATCAACAAATTTTAAACTCATACCCTCCCTTCAAAATGCACACAATGGCAAGAGCTATGCATGCACTGTTATAATAATCTTACACATCTCTGTCTTTGTTTGGGGGGGGGCATGAAAAAGGATTTCTCTGCTTAAACATAACCTACACAATTTGAACAAATGATAGGAGCTCTACCCAAGAAATGTGCAACCATTCCAGCCTCAATAGCTTCTAGGAACTTCTAGGAATGAGCCCCTGAGTCGTGCTCATTTTCAGGAATTTAATTCATTTGCTGAAGTAGTAGGAAAGTCAGGTAATCTTTCCTGCTGCTCTTCTAAAATCTCCAGGTGCCTCTTGCAAGTGTGTGCATGCGTGTGTGTGCTTGTTTTCACGTGCATATGTGCCATGTGTGTATGGAGAAGGAGGTCTGGCTTGATTTACCCCTCCTCCAAATACATACTCACTCCAAAGTGCACACCAAAGAAACACAGGCTAGTATCCTTGATTGGTGATAGACAAATTTTTTCTTGTAACAATGATAATCTTAAGCAACTTAGGGGCAGAAATACTGAACGGCTGAAATGCTAGTGTGGTTTCTGAACAGGAAACTGCATTTACCATGAAGCAGGCGCTGTTCCTGTAACTGCAGAGATCTGAACTCCACCCATTTTTTCTTCAAGGTTTGCTGTGAGATAGAAGAAGAAAAGTGCTAATTATTAGGAAACCCCAGTAAAGCTAGTAATTTAATTCTGTGTGTTGAGAATTGTCATTAATATTTTTTCCTTTCTTTCCAGCCCTCCCATTCATTTGAAAGATTTTTACTTTATAAAAGGAAGATATTGGGAATACTACTTTCTGAAGAAATAATCTAGTAGCATCAACAAGTTTTCTTGTAAAAATAAAGAGAAACAGTGAAATATATACATTTTTAATTTTAAAGAATAGAACCAGATTGTTTGTGTTTGTAAAAACTTACTTGCTGTTTAGGCAAGGATTTACACTTTAGGATTTCCCCATCTGCAGGATGAAGACAATAATAGAACCTAAACCTCGGAAATATTATGAGGATTAAATGAGTTAATAGATGTACAATGTTTAGAACCTGGGACTTGCTACCTCCCCACTGGGCTATTTGGGATGCACCAGAGTGGAGGCAAAGGTACCTCCTCTTTGATGTTTGAGTTGCAGTTTTTGTTTGTTTGTTTTTAATTTTTTAATTTTTTTTTTTGAGACAGAGTCTCACTCCATTGCCCTGGGTAGAGTGCCCTGGCATCAGCCTAGCTCACAGCAACCTCAAACTCCTGGGCTCAAGCGATCCTCCTGCCTCAGCCTCCCAAGTAGGTGGGACTACAGGCATGCACCACCATGTCCAGCTCATTTTTCTATATATTTTTAGTTGGCCAATTAATTTGTTTCTATTTTTAGTAGAGACGGGGTCTCACTCTTGCTCAGGCTGGTTTCGAACTCCTGAGCTCAAACGATCCACCCGCCTTGGCCTCCCAGAGTGCTAGGACTACTGTTTGTTTGTTTTTAAATAGAAATGTTTGAAACTTATATACAAGTTTCTTGTCTTGTTTATGCTTTTCAATTGATATTTTAAATGTTAATGTGACTAGAACTTAGTAAATGCTCTATAAATATCATCATCAACCTATAAGCCTGAGGCACTAACACGACCTTTTCTGCTGCTAGACATCTGTTTATGTTCCACACCAAAAGGGAGAACAGACCTGATCTGAAATGCTTCCTTAGAGAGCTGAACTTAGAGCTCTGTTAAGCACCCTGACTTTGCAAGTGCTTCTTAACAGCACATGAGAGCAGCAGCCCATGGTGGGAACGAAGTGTATGGTGCTATATTGGTCAAGACAGCACACAAAGCCTGGCCTGGCCCTCAGGTAAGGCCGAGACAGTGGGAATCGAAAGCAAACCAGATAGAAGACATCTGGCAAGACACAGCCACTGGCTCACTCTCCTTTCTATTCCTTGTCCTCTACTCCACCCCTTCCTTTGCCATTCTAGGTCCCTACACCAAGCCCAGCAAGTGGGCACAACTCAGGTTTGTCTGTGGACATTTAACCTAAAGGGAAGACAGCCTAGTTAGAAACAAGCAGTCCTTTGTACAAAGCCATTTGGAAGGAGTAGATGAAGGCTAAGAAAGAAGAGGAAAAAAATGTATATTTGGGAGAGGAAAGCCTATGGGAAAGAAAATAATAAAATTACAAGAACATCATTAAATGCTTAAGGGGAACATGGCTCATTCCTCAGTCTTCAAAGACTGAACAACAACTGGGAAGCATTTTCCAAGCCTTGATAATAGTGACATTTAACAGCAATCCTTATGGTTGCAATAAATCCAAGCAATGTGTGGCTCAGTCAATTTCTTGTTCTTTCTATACTATAATATAGTCTAGAATGTCTATAAGACTGCATTGCTCCCTTATTCATAGCTGTTGTTATCTGTATAAACCTGTGGCTATGTGAAGGTCAAAAATAGGGACCCAGGGATTACGGGCTAGCAAGAATCTGGCATATACACCAACCTCCTTCATCTTTTTTTATAGACATTTATCTCCTACAAGAGAACAGAGTCCTGTGGAGGAGCATAAGGCTAGGTTGACAGTCAAAACTAAATATAGAAAGAACAGGAAGTTATATTTCTGCACTTATATCCAAAAATACAAAGTCACAGCTTGCCAAGTAGTTAATTTTTATAAAAATAAAGGTTCTAAAATATCTTATTTGTTGATTTGGCCTAGTGATTTAAGTATGTCGTCACTTAAACCAAGAAAACACCAGTGTAAAGAGCAGATGTATCAAAATGACTAGGAGTTTTTAGTCTGTAACTAAACTTCCCTATTTTCTTCAACATCTGTTTCTGCCTCTGTTACTGACATCCCAAATGACATGGACAAATATAAACTCTTACCATTAGATGAGAATTTAAGCAAATGTGACATCTAACCATCTTGGACTGTATCACCTCACTATGCCTAGCTCCGTGTCTGGTGCACATAGCAGCTGCTCAGCAAATAGTGGCTGAATGGATACATGAAAGAATGGCTTCCTGAAACAATCCTCTACCATCACACATTGAACCGGTTCCAAATACATTTCCGATGCTTTCAATCGGCATGAGACATACAGTTAAACATTTCCATGGCACTTTCTTACTTTCATTGTGCTTTCACAGATAATACACTATTTAATTTTCCTAACTTCTCTAAAAAGTTACAGATTAGAAAATAAACATTCAATGTGGCAAAAATGTTTCGCAAGGGCTACAAATCCAGTAAATAGCAGAACTAGATTGAAAACTAGCTCTCCCAGCCAGCCCATTGGATATGCTGTTTTTATGTTAAACATTTGAATCATAGGTCAAGAGAAAGGGAAGTGGCTCAAAAAGGACCACTGGTTCTGAGAAAAGCTTTTGGCCCCATGAAGTCTTTGAGGGACAGAATGCTCACTCACAAAGTAAATGACACTGTGTGGAGGGGAAGCCTGCTTGACCTTGGTTATTGGTCAGATCCACACATTTCTGAATCAAGAGATAAACTGGAAATCTCATGATTCTGAGATTAGAAACGGTTCAGAAATGAAAGAAGGTAAGCTAAGAATCTGGATCCTATGGCAGTATGTAGTTGAAATGCACCTATTTGAAGCAAGGGACTGAACCAAGGTTTTTGCTTGAGAAAAGAACCTTGGGTGAAGCTCCCACACTGGACAAAGGAGGCTGAGAGAAGCAGCTGCTGCTGCTGACTACAGCTCTGGTGGAGCTTGTACCTAGAGAGGCAGGAGTACCTGAGCACAGACTCACAACCTGAGCCAAGCAGGACACTGACTCTTCAGGAAAGGCATCTAAGCCTCCAGATGGAATTGGGATCCTTGAAGTGCTGAGTGGAGGCGATTGTTTAATTATCACAGCAAGCTGAAGGGAGAGGCTAATATGTCACTCCAGGGAAGTAGGCAAACTAAACTCAAAAATACTCACAGATGTTTAACGATAAGAAAGGCAATAAAATTGATTACTGGTACTTGGATTCTCTCCAAACAAAATGAAAATATAAAAATGTCCAAAGAAGACTTTAAATAAGAATGTTTATAATCTTTCAGAGATATATGAGATCAATATTTATAAGAACAAGAAATTTGAAACAAAGAAATAAAACAAGAATAGACATGAAAGAAACTACAAGACAATAAAAAATAAGCTAATTTTAAAAACGGAATAAAAAGAACACATTCTGTACAGAACACAGATAACATGGACATTAGTGAAGATATTACTAAATAATTCAAAGAGTATATAACACAAAAAATAAAGGGGTGTAAAATATGAAAGAGTGGTTAGGAAGTACAGAAGATAGATCAAGAGACTCTAGGCTGGGCATGGTGACTCACACCTGTAATCCTAGCACTCTGGGAGGCTGAGGCAGGAGGATCACTTGAGGTCAGAAATTCGAGACCAGACTGAGCAAGAGCAAGACCCTGTCTCTACTAAAAATAGAAAGAAATTAGCTGGGTGTGGTGGCATGCACCTGTAGTTCCAGCTACTTGGGAGGCTGAGGCAGGAAGATCACTTGAGCCCAGGAGTTTGAGGTTGCTGTGAGCTAGGCTGACGTCACGGCACTCTAGCCTGGGCCACAGAGTGAGACTCTATCTCAAAAAAAAAAAAAAAAAAAAGAAGGAAACTCTAAAATATGTCTAGTAGGAATTCCAGAAGATAACGCAGGGAGTGATGAGGAAGGTGTATCAAAGAGATTGAGCTAACAGTTTTCCAAAACTGAAGAAAATCCCAAGTTTTTAGATATGAGTTCTAAATTTAGAAATGAATCCAGAACTAATTACACTGTGGTAAAACTGTAGATAAATAAACAGAAAATAACATGTTAAAAGCAACCAGAAAAAAGGAGATTGCCACAAATCCAAATACTTGTTTTTTTAAAGATTCAAAAATAGAAAATCCTGTAGAAAAAATTATCAAGAAAAAGAGCAGGCATAATAAGCTTTTTATGGGTGTTAATGAGGACATAATAACAGTTATGACAAAGATTCAAAACAATAAAATTTTTATCATCAGCATCATTCAATAAATTAAAAAACTTTATTAACTAAAACATTAACTCTAAAACATAACTAAAAGCAGCTCCAAGAAAACCCAACAAACCAAGAAATCTTGAGTAGTCTTACAACTAATAAAGAAATTGAAACAGTAGTTTAAATGTTTCCCACCAAAAAAGAACCCCAAGTCCAGATGATTCAGTTGGTATTACAAGAATTCTACCAGAGAACAAAAAGAGAAAGACAGTCTCCAGCTCTTGCTGAATCTAGTAAACTTGATACCAAAGGTGAAGAAGATAATCTCAGAAGATTATAGACTAGTCTATGTATAAAATGAAACTATCTTCAAAAATCCTTTAAAAAATTAGCAAATCAAACCAATAAGTAAATAAAAATGACTATAAATTTCAAGGATAAATCAGGTTGGGTTTACTCTAAGAAATGAAAGGGTGGCTTTACATTAGAAAATCTTTAAATGTCATTCACCATATTGACAAATTTTTAAAAATAAATGGGAAGAACATATTAACAGATGCAGAAAAGAAGTATTTGATAAAACTTAATACACAAGCCATATAAAAACTACCAGCAAACTCAGTATAGATGGGGACCTCCTTAACCTAAAAGATAGCTCATTTCTAATGGGAAAGAGATTAAGAAGAATTCCCTTTAAAATCAAGAATAAAACAAAGATGCCTACAATTACAGTTTCTACTCATCGTTGTAGGGTAGGTCCTCACCAGTGCAGTAAAGTAAGAAAAAGAACCAAAAGTCATTCTTAACAGATATTTTCTGTTATCTCTATAGAAAACCCAGAATTATCTACAATTTATTAGAAATGATATAGTTTAGCATAGTGTTTCAATGTAGTAACAGCAAAGGAAAATTGATTTCACATATCTATTATCATCAATCAAAACTTTTGTTTTTATAAAGAAACAAGAACACATAAAGTACAAAGGACCAACTCTAAAAAAATGTAGAAGACCCATAACATAAAATTATAAGACTTTATTGAAAGACTTTAAAGAAAACAAGTAAAAATGGTAAGATCATATACCAAAAAAACTCAATACCTTATGGATGTCAAGTCTTCTCCAATTGATCAATATATATAAAATGTGATAGCAATCAAAACTCCAGAATTTATATATGGAACTTGATAATCTGATTGTATAATTTACAAAGATGATCAAACAACCAAAAAGGACCAAGAATAACCTTGCTCAACTAGATATCAATATTTATTATATCCTAGCTCTCTGGGAGGCCGAGGCGGGCAGATGGCTCAAGGTCAGGAGTTCGAAACCAGCCTGAGCAAGAGCGAGACCCCGTCTCTATTATAAATAGAAAGCAATTAATTGGCCAACTAAAAATATATAGAAAAAATGAGCCGGGCATGGTGGCGCATGCCTGTAGTCCCAGCTACTCGGGAGGCTGAGGCAGGAGGATTGCTCAAGCCCAGGAGTTTGAGGTTGCTGTGAGCGAGGCTGACGCCACGGCACTCACTCTATCCCGGGCAACAGAGTGAGACTCTGTCTCAAAAAAAATATATATATATATATATATATTTATTATAAACTGAATTTGGGATAAACAAATTGACCAATAGAGCAGAATAGGGAGCCTGTTGGCAAATCCACCTGGAACCTGCTTTTAAAAAAAGAGATTTCACTGCAGGTCAGTTGAGAGAAAAAAGAGATTACAAAACAAATAGTACTAGGAGAATTAGGTTTGCATGTGCAAAAAATAAAACTGGAATTTTTCCCACACTCATACTATGTCAAAATTAATTTTGCATGAGTTAAGGACCTAAATGTGAAAAGGAAAAACTTTAAAACTTTTACCAGAAAATATAGATTATCTACCAAAAACAACTGTTAAGAGCTCTGTCCTAAACAAAATATTAAAGGAATAATATATTCAAAGTGCTAAGGGAACAAAACATCAACTTAGAATAATTCAATTACCTAGCAAAACTCTCTTTCAATAGTAGCAGTAAAATAAAGACATTTTTCAAGAAAGACCTACTTACCCTCACTGAAGGAGGTGCTATAGCAAGAAGGAAAATAAACCCTGAGATAAGAACTAGAGTTCAAGAAACAACAGCAAGTGTAACAACTGAACCAGTTTGTATATTTGTTTATTACCAGCTATTTAGATCAAAAACCTGTATTTTGTAAGTTTTAAAAATTGATGAAATTCTCTAAAGTAAGCAATAATAGGGATAAGTCTTAAATGGAAATTTAAAGCATGTTATGGTACTCATGATGTTCTGGAAGAACACAGAGATATTGAAATATATATATATTCATTGCTAACAAAAAATAATTAAGTATGTAAATTAAAACTTAAGGAGAAAACATTCAAAGATAGAGAAAATATTCAAAGATAGAAATTGCTTAGAAGCATGAAATAATGTTTGTGCAAGTAAGGTCTTTATTCTGTGAAATATAAGGCTATTTTTTCACTCATTTTAAATAACACCCTTAGGTTATTTTCAATATTTCTTTTTTTTCTACAAAAGCCTGAAAAAATTAGTTTAACTTTTTAAAAAAGATGTTCACCAAAACTATCTTACTTTGGAAATACAAATTAATTTTGACAGCTTTAAAAACCTAAATATAATATGAAGCACTATTTATTCCTCCTAAAAATGTAATGACAAAAATCTAGAAATTTTCCCTTTAAATTAAAAAAAAAGACTATCACTATTTATAATATACTGACAATCCTAGCCAATGCTATAAGAGAAGAAAAATAAATTGGTTGAGTGATTGGACTAAAAGGGCAAAATTTTGTGACCTGCAGATGATATGATGTCTATATAGAAAATCTAAGGGAATCTACAAAATTATTATTAGAATAAAGGGAGTTCAGCAAAACTAGATTTAAAAATTTACATACAATCAATAGCAATAAGCATATGAAAATTTACAAGATTGTATCTATTACAGCAAAAAAACTAGGAAGTACATAATAATAAATATAATAAAAGATAAATAAAAATGTAGGAAGAAAAGTACAAAGCATTTTTGAGATACATAAAACACTTGAACAAAAAGACTGAGATCCTGGGTTCAAAGTGAGAAAAATGAAAGCCATAAAGATTTCAATTACTCTCATTTATTTTATAAATACAATTCAATTCCTACCAAAATTTGAGCAGAGGTTTTTTCCAAGGACTTTTATAAACTGATTCAAAAAAAGTGGCAAGAGTATCAAAAGGAATGTTGATGAAGAAGAAAGGAGTGCTTGTTGATGAATTAGACCGGGGGAAAGAAAGTATTCAAGATAAAATATAAATATATAAGAGAAGAACACAAGATAAAATCCACCATCTTGGGCTCAATAATTAATAAGTGCATACTTCATGAAGAAAACTAACAAATGGCAGCTATTTCTAAACAAAGTCCAAGTAAATAACCTGCCTAGAATAAGTTATATAATCTCTGCTACAATCAATACTACTGCATTCCCATGCAGAGGGAACCACTGGGACGAAATGGTCACCTGGAACCAGGAGAGATGTAGACAGGGCTCTGACTCAGACACATATGAGTGAGGGTCTGGACTTCATGGCTCACCAGCCCAGAAAACAGAGATTTTTAAGAGCTTCAAAGAGCCATCCCAGGGAGTTTTCCCTGAACATCCTTCATTGCACACTATCTCCTGGAAACTAATTTTTTTCCCCTTCAAAGTTGGTAGTGTGTTTGCCAATGAAAGCAGATTCAAGGACAGCCACAGGATTAGAGGGATAAAGTCTTTGTTTTAAGAATGAGGCAGAAGAGAAGGACACAAAAAGAGGACAATGAAAAAGCAAAAATTCCTATCCCTCCAGCACCTTCATGCAACACTTGGGGAAATAATGATTTTTTGTGTGTTTTTTTTTCCCCAAACAAAATGTAAATCAAGAGAGATCACAGGTGCAGTAAATGAAGAGTTCTTCAAGTAGCATGCCTTCCTGTTGCCTTTCTAAGCCTCATAGACACACAGAAGGAGGAAGGAAGAAAGTGATTTACGTTGGTTTATGGAACTTGATATTCCTCCAGAGGTAATTGTGTGGCTCTTGGTAATTCAGCAGTTTAGATTCATCATGACATTTCATCTTCAAGGGCTATCTCCATTCCTCAAATAGATCTTTATTTCACCACTCACACATTCAAGGATGAAAAGTGTGCCTCATTGCATTAAATTAAATTACCTTTAAAACCTGCAACTTTGCTTCAAGCTCTGTTCTTTTGAGAATCATTGTTCCATTAAGAGTCTCTACCCTGTTTTCAGGGAAAAAAAGGGAGGGAATAACATGAGTGATTCATTTAAACAAGTACCATACTCAAGGAGTACTACAATTTGAGCACAGACGATACTAAAAACGCAATATAAATGTTACAGTCCTCGTGGCACTTCAAGTATCTGGACCTAGGCCAAATCTTCTGATAACATTCACAGAAGAAAATGGGGGGAAAAAACTCTCCTTGAGAGGGTGGCTGAAAGAAAAGATCCTGGTCAATTTGTAAACTGTAGGTTATTTTATAGAAGTGACTATTTACAATGATGATCACTCTCTAATAAAATCTATTCTTGTGGGGACAGTCTAAATCATCTCATGGATTTGGTAAGTATTTATTAGGCATCTACTATGTGCCAGATTCCAGACACCAGGATAAACACGAGGGATACAATAACAAAAACAATAGGTGCTAGGGATTTTCACAACAGTGGAATCAACACTCCCAAGACCCATAGAACTGGACTCTTGAAACAAGGAGAAATCCTTTCCTCTCTAGGATTCTGGGAGCCTTTACCTCTTTAAATTGCCTTATAATTTTGGAACTAGAACAAACAAAACCAGAACTACTGTTAGATAATAACCTTCATAAGACTCTTTCATCTCATAAACTCTAGTTCACAAACTTTAATCCCAGAATTATCAACTTAACAGTGGTCTTTTCTTCCTACACCAAACACCTTTCTAAAAATAAAAGACTTGTTCTATCCTGAGTGATTTGATTTGTTTTGTGTGGTTAGGTCCTGTATTTTGACTACTAAACCATCAATCTGAATATGATAAAAAAATTTCATTCATGAATCACACACCAATTTTTTTAAGTATTGGTTCAAATTCCTTCTTATAACTAAGCTATAACTCTATTTATAAAGTTGCAAGAAATGTTTCAATGCGGGGTACAAGTATTAAATGTGGAGAGCAATTTCCCTCTATTTCTAACAGCATCATGCCTGAGATAATGAGGTGATAGCAAGCCAAAACCCTGTTTGCTTTCCCATTAAGGCAGTAGTGGGGATCATTATGAATCTATTTCATTGAGACTCAGTGTCAGTATGACCTACCCAAGCAATAGATGTGTATGTGCAAAACTGCAAGCATCAATTGGCCATTCTCTTCTGTATTTGTACAGACTGTCTCCCATTTTCATGATCTCTGAATTTCTAACAATTTTCTCCACCTACCACCACTATTCGCCTGTGGTCTGCTAACTTCACCCATGCAGAACCTACTTTCTGACTCTAACCACCAGCATTTCCTCTTAGACTTCATATAGTTCCTACCTTCTGGGTCCAGATTCCTCTGGAGCAAGAGTATACCTTTCCTTTACCTTGAACTCAAAAGACCAGTAGAGCTGGACTCAATCCTCTACCACCACCATCTTTCAAAACTACTCATACACACACCCAAAACATGCTTTGAAGTTTTAGACTAGAATCGTGGAAGAGTATCTGGCAGATTTTCCACTGGCAGCTTACAATGAGCAGCTGTAGCTAAAGAGAACAGATCCTGGTCCAGAGCAGGTGGTCAAATCCCAGCCCTATCATGTACTAGTTGCGTGACCTTAACTTAGCTCTCCTTAAACCTCAGGCACTTCATCTATAAATAGGAACAAAATTAACCCCACAGGTGGCTGTCAAGAAGGAACTGGGTAATACAGAATCCACCACAATCAGAATAAAACCTAAACTTGTTGGCATGGGAGATGAGGCCCATGGTCTTCCCCCTGTCAGACTCTCTGATTTCAGTTTTTATTATACTCTCCCTAATCCACCAACTACTAACTGCACTGGCTCACTCTCTCTGTCCCCTGGAGGTGCCCAAACCCATTTTGAGAACCCAGAGACTCTTTTTACCTTAAATGCTCTTGCCAGGAGTTCATATGACCATCCCTTCTCTTCATTTAGGTCTCAACTCAAATTTCACCTCCTCAAGAGGACCACTTTAAACATCTAAGCTAAGCTGGCCGCCTCCTTACCCAATGCTCTATTCCATCGTCCTATTTACCTTCCTCATAGCAGCTATCAATAACTGAAATATAAAAATTACTTATTTTCTAGACTTTGCTGAGCCATTTCTTTCCACAGTTATATTAAAGCACTAAGAGAGTCTTTATCTTAGTCTCTCCCAAGCCTGTCACAGGGCTGGAAACAGTATTTGCTCAATAAATACAATTTTAATGAACAAGTGAATTTCATCTTTTAACTACTTATTAAGTAAGGTCTTATTAGGCGCTAGGAATGTTAGGGTAGAAAAGTCAGTCAAATATCTAATTGGGAAGACCACTGTCTTATTAATAAGTCTGCAATATTTGGAATATTTAGTGTGAGCATGTGTGTTTCAGGGTGGGAGGCTTGAGCAGACTTTGTTGTTCCTTGCAAATGGAACACTAGAGGAGAAAAACAAGTGGCTTGTGGCAAAAGAGGGAAAGAATTCAGCCCTTATGACCTTTGATTTGTTTTAGCTACAAGATTTTATCAACCATGGAAATTGGATCAGTTCCTCTCGGTTTAAAGAGAGTGTGTGCCAGTTTAATTGAATTTGACATAAAAAAATACATTTTTAAAAGCTATCCCTCCCACACAGACGTTTGTGCTATTGATGTCCTCTGACTTCGGATGTTGACAATATGTTCAAGTCTGAGGAACCTTGAGAAACAAAAGGAAGTGATAATGTTTGTGCCCAATTCCAAAGCTGTGGTGTGCTGGCCTTCCCCTTTCTTGTGATCTCTGAACAAAAAGTCTATTCATTCACTCAACAGGCATTATGCGAGAGCATAACATTTTTGAAGCCCCATGGGAACTAGACAAATAGTTACGTTAGCAGGTTTCCTGACGATCTGATCAAGTCAACCACTTGTTTGTGGGTAAAGCCTTCTGTGCTCACACCGTTGATATTTGCAAGGACATCACCTGGGAGATGCCAAGAAAAGTGGATGTTATATGGATTCATTAAATAATCCCTCCTGACTTACTTGCAAATGAAGCAAAACAAGCAAGTTCTAAATTTTAGAAGTATAAAGGAGCGAAGAAAATTCAAAGCAACGATCATATGCTGACCTTTACTATAAAAAAGTTTTCTTTTCTTGCTATTTAAATGATTCCTAACATGAGCAAAGCAAAGTTGCAAGTTACCAGCTTGCAGGCCAGCGCAGTGAGCTGGGCTGTCCTCCTGTATTTTGCATATCAGAGTGCACATTTCCGAGAAGCAGGCGTTCTGATTAGGGAGCCTGTAAGTCTGTAAAAATTAAAGTGATTCATAGTCACTATTCAAAAAATTCAACATCTATTTGTTAAAAAAGAAAACTATGTCAATTACCATTAAGAAGTATAATAGGTAAGTGCAAAGGGCAATTTGGAAGGGCTTTTCTGACTATAAACTGAATCAAAGGTACCAATTTTGCAATTCTACCAGACAATTTGTAGCCAGCCCCATTCATAAAAAACATCTGTTATAAGAAAGAAAGTGAGATGAGAATGGCTCAAGATTTTATATTTCCAAGCCTAAGAGATCACCTGATGCTACCATCATTACCTATTTACTTTTAAAAATTGAGTTTCTCATTTCCAAATGGGGAAAAACTATGGTTGGTGGCCAAGAGCAAAGAGAAAAATCCCTAAGTGGCTCTTCTAAGCTAAAACACTCATTACAGAAGAGTATGAAACAGTACACATCCAGCAAGGGAGACATGCCAACTATGATTATTTTAAATCAGAGTTCTGCACATAATGACAATCTGCCCTGCATTTATTCAAAAGTACTATAATTGACTCAATTACCTTCATTTCTGAGCACTCTCTGGTATGCCTGCCCTGAATTCTCACCGGTTCATTAGTCACCCAACTAAATTAAAAAAAATTAATCTTCGCCTCTTGCCTCAATTTGGCACAAGTAGTTTGGTGGTGGTGAAGTTTTTTTATTTTTTTAATTGTAGCAAAATGCTGAATAAATGTTTACTAGATATAGTATCCCAATGATCTATAACAAATATATTTTTCTTTTACACATTTAAGTTATGAAGTCCAGTTCCATTTAGAATCAAAATCAGCATTCTGAGTTGAGTCTTTTAAACATCTGATTTCTAAAATTAAGCCACATTACAGTAGTTTCCTTGTGAATAAATTAATGTCTGATGTTCATTCCTTCTTCTTTGATAATCCCTGAGAAACCACAAATCAGTCATGTGCAAGCAACTTCCAGAAACTTGGGTCTGTTAACCTCTAAGGGATTTCTATCCAATTATAAGGCATTTAGAACCTCCATATCTAAAGATAGAAAGGACTTTAAAAGATCATGCAATACATTTCCCATCTACGTTATCCCTTTAACAGCTTTGCTGTTGGGAGTCTTCTCGCTACAGACTGGACCCTTCTAGAGCTGAAAGGCTGGTCCCGTTCATGTGGTACATGAGCAAAAGATATAACTGACACTCCCTGGGGAAACCACAGTTCTAATAATTCTCATTAGTGGTGAGAGCCCACCCTCCACCCCAGTGATCAAAGTGAGAACAGTGCAAGGGAAACGTGTTGATTTATGCAGCTGGCACTTGCATATATGTTTGCAGTGGGTATAAAATTTGGGGGTCAGAGATAGAGATGGAAAGACAAAATTACAGAAAGAAATAATGTATTGGATACTTCTCTATTACCTAGTCTGTTAGCTCCCATTCCAGGGACCAGTGAGAGAATGATCACCTGCATTTCTTAGAGACACAAAGACTGCCTTGCCCTTTATCATGCCTGATGAACTCCATGCTAACACCTGTCGTCTGTTGGTCTTCTATTGGTACCAGTCACATTACCAAGTACATGACATGTGTTATTTCATTTAAAACTCTGAAGGACTCCGTAAGGCAGGAATTGAGAGAATCTGACCTCAGGTGGGCATGAGTCTAAAATCTGTTTTTTTATCATGATGCATGATTCTCAGGAACAGCATAAAACTTGCGCCCATGGAAAACCAGAAAGGAGGATAGATCTGGTCTCTTTCAAAGTGTCATTTTTCCAAACTTTAAATATGTATTCACACTGGGTGTATTCAATATGGGTACGTGGAGGTTCTATCTGGTCTTCAAAAAGTTTCCAGAAGCATTTCCCCTATTTGTTGATTGCTGTAAATCTTACAAGTACTAGGGAATAGATTATGAGCAGCTGGTAATGGGAAGTATATATCAGAGGAAAGTTACAGGGGTGTGGGTTTCTGCATCACTGAGCTAACACATACATGCTGCCACTTAGAGTTTTAGCCATTATTAGTTCATGTTGATCTATAAAGGCTCAGTGGTGCTGGGATATATAGTCTACTAATGATAATTTTAACACTTGATCCATGTAGAATAAGTGTTTACAGTATAGGAGAGAAAGGTAAGGAAGCAGCAACATACATTGTAGCAGAGTGAGAAAAATAAAGATAAATGAGTAGTCATTTATCCTGTTTTCAGTAGCAACTGCTGCACATCCTTGAGGAGGATAATTTCCCTTTAAAAAGAAGCAGTCACCAAAAAAACGGCATCTCTACAACAGAATAGGGAGTGATAGGAAGTGTTGCATGTAAATGAGAAAGAAGAGAGAATATTGTGCTTCTAAAACTTGATATATGCCACCAATTATTGTGGTGAGTTATAGATTTCACCAAATTTAAAATAAAAGAGTTCAGAAAGTAGAACTATCTTCTTTTCTCCTAGAGCCTTCTCTGTCTTCATTGCAGCTAGAGTTCCATTTTGTTTCTTTACTCATAAGACATGTTTTACTTAGCAGCTTCCTGTTCCTAATCTTAAAATACACACTGACTTTCCATTTGTGAGGCTGATATCACACCAAAGTTTTCTGAAAGTAGCACTAAAGCTAAGATCTAAAATCTGATGTATAGTGTAAGAATATGATTATGTAAAACATATCCAAAAGAAATGCAAAAGTACTATGGAAAAAAACAGGAATACTTAAGCTACTACTGTTGCACCTAATTGTACTAGACTTCATTTGGCCTAACTCACCCTCTTTACAAACACAGTCATGAAAAAGCAGACAGCAAATAAGCAATGAAATTCCCAGGCAATTACATTAAAACCTATAAAGACTGTTAAAAATTTCCTATAGCATGAGGCAATCTGCAAGTAGAGCCAAATGTTCTTAAGTGTTTCAAATAATAATTATAAAGTGTTGCCCATAGTAAAAAAAAAAAGCTACAAATTTCTCATTTATCCAATATGAAATATTTAGTATCAAAATGTAACAGGAGCTATACATGAATATATGCATTCCATATACACAGATGTATAGTCTTTCAAGTGTTTCCTGAATATCAAAGTAAATATTTAAAATCTGATATACAGTTTAACAACATGATTATGCAAAACACATCCAAAATGCAAATGCATAAAATGCACATCTGTAAAAATTATTTTGCTCTCTTATCTAAGACCTGGCTGACATCAAGCATTTCTGATCAGTCTCAGACTTAAGGGAAGGCTGAAGCAACTAAGCACAAACTGCTGAGCATATCTCAGGGGTTTTATTTTATCAGCTTCAATGTTTTCTTTCCTTGAGCACACTTAACACACTGAAAAAATACCCAAAACAACCACACAGGGAATAAAAGTCACAGTCTCCATCATTCTCTGATCCTAATTTCATTCTATTTCCTTTGCACAGATCATGACATTTACAAGTGCCACTTTCATCCTTGGAAGTCTAGAAAAGTCAAAAACTGCTCACCTGAATTTCAAATCCAAATGTTCCATTGTCCTGCTTTTCCACAGTAACAAGCTTTCTGTAATAAAAATTTTTTTTAAAAAAAGCACTGGGTGAAAATCAAAGTATCACATTTGGTACATGTTTTTCATTAAAAATAGCTGTCACAATAAAAAATCACTGACATTTATGTAAATTGTAGTATGTATGACTCCGTGAGGGGGCGTGTGTGTGTTTGTGGGGTGTGTGTTATCAACAGTCTAGAGAGCTGTGTTCCTAGATATTTTCATGAGAGACCCCAAAGTAATTCAATCTCTTTACCTTTGAGACCAGGAAAAGTCACCTAAAGAACTTGATCTGGTTAAAGCAAGCTGAAAAATACAAAAAGCACATAGTTATTTCAAGGTCTTTAAGATACATCTGTAAAATGTTCTGCATCACAAAGGACTTTGTTCTTTATCACCTTCCTTGGCCCAGCTCCTGAGAAATTGTTACAGAAAGGCAGTAATTTCCATTCTCTAGTGATAGCAAAGAGAGTTGGGAGAGCAGATTTTGAGGCATTCCTTTTAAAAAATTAAAAGAGGCTTGGATAGTAATACACTGTAGCAACAGAGTTAATATTATGTGGCAAAACTCCAAAGCTTCCAAAGAGAACTTCATGTCTGATCTGTATTTAAAACAGCCTCTGAAAGACTAACCATAACAATTTGTAATCACACTGAAATCCAAAGAAAAATAACACCTATAGAATGACATATAAAACCAAATACTAGGTAGTTTTTGGAGATGCTGATGAAATGAATGTGTATAGTCTCTAAATATATATATATATATGTATAACTAGATATAGATATATAGATCAATATGTTACTGTTTTTAGCAGGATAAAATAATCTCTAAAGAACCAACTCATATATAGAAACACAATTCAGGTGAAATCAGGGACTCAAAACCTCAATTCTGCTTATGATTTATTTTTGCAATGGTACTGGAAGAATGCAATGAAATTTCCAGCCAAGAAAGAAAAGGAACCTCAGAATGGTATAAATGGTATAAATAATATCACTTTCATGCCTCCGTACATTTTAGAAAAGACCATATAAACATAAGCTTTCAGGATACATTCTACCATTGGAAACAGGAAAAGTCAAGAAAAGGTGGCACCTTATTTTTTAGGGGATTGCAGCAGGATTTTGCATATTTTTTGTTTTGTTTTGTTTTGTTTGTTTAGAGAATGTTAATGAGCCCTATTCTCAAGTGTTAGCCCAAGGGCCCGAAACATAAGTTTATGCTACTAGCTAACCCATGGTGTTTAACTGTCAACCCAAAATGATCATCATATATAAGTGAATACATAAAATATTAGGAGATCCATGCATAGTCAGTCCAGACAAATAAAAATAAAATAAGTAGAGAACAAAATCCAGGAGAAAAATACATAGAAGAAAACAATGTATATGTAACACGTTACGTAAATGAAATGCTCATTAAGGCTTCATTATGAGAGAAGCCTACACTTCTGTAGATTTTAACTACCAGGTATAAAGTGCCAACATTTTTGCAAATTTTCTGGAATGGTCCAGTGTTAAGAATTCAGTCACCAGTCAGTAAAGTTAATGTAAAAGAGAGGTAATCTCTTCCCACTGATTTAATGTAAATTAATTACATTTTACTTTTTGTCAGTTCTGGACTTCAATTCATTTATATTACCCTGAAGACTGAACTAGGATAGCTCAGACCTAAAAAGATTCCCTAGACTTACTAAAAAGTGCATCTCTTTTTAATTTACGAGGACTAACTGTGGAATGCCTACAACAATCTGTACGGTTTGTTATAGACAGATTTTGGACCTCTTATGTACCACTAACAAGGATGGGGACCATTCAGCTGTGTTAGTGGGCTGCCCTCTTGCAGAAGAGAGTAATACATTTGATATTTCCAAACATTCTCAATCTCTCTCTTATATTGTACTCACATTTTCTTAATCTATGTTATCTTTATCTCTTGTCTTCCGCCCTTAATTCAGATTATAAGGGACTTAGGTAGGACATCTACAATCATAGTGAGGGCTTATTTTTTTTAAATATTATTCTTGCTATAAGTAGTAATCATATTGTTCATATATTCATACATATGGAGCTCTGTATGTATACATTTATGTGACATGCATCATGAATCAAATACCTCACTTCTGTATGCAATCATCTGTGTGCTTTGGGCCTCTTAGGGAATGTATTTGTTTTACTTTCTACCCCAATGCCTAGCACAGGGCATGGAATAGCATAGAAACTTGAAAATAGAGAAATAGACAAACAGAAATAAACTACTAGATGACAATAAAATCAACAGGGTACTGATGGGACATTGAAGTTAGAGTATTCAAGTTCAGGAGGAATACATTAAGATCTTCTTCAACTTTGTCCTTCATTAAATTAAATATTCATAGGAAAAGCTCGAGGATAATCACTAAAAGTATAACTTAAAATTTAAAATCCCAAATACATAGCAAGATTTAAAAATGAAAGAAAACAGACAATGAAAAAAACTCAATCCAAAAACAGTACGACATACAGAAAAAGGACTACGGGAAAACAAAGATATATGTGCCTTAATACATAACTGCTAAATGAATTAATTGTGGCAAGAATTAATTATTATTAAAATTCTGAGCCTTGGCAATTTTAAATGTCCTTTCACAAGGCCAGTAATCATAGCATTGATAGGAGTTTCAAGATTTTTTCCAAACTGCCATCTAAATCAAAAATCATTGTGAATAGATTCAAATCTAAAATAGTTTAAGCCCACAAAATAGATTTGAGATTTCTGGGACATATCTGCATCTCTTTCCTTCTAACCTTTCTGTCTAGCTAATCGACTAGTTAAAAATGAAAATCTTTGCCTAACACAACATGAAAACCACAGCAGACATTCAATTCCTGTGGACCGACTTGGGTTATCAGTGACACACCAAAAAAAGTCAAATTAAGTAAAAATTATAAATTAGTTTCCATTCTGGATTAGCAAAGAGGCTGTTTTAAGCACCTAACATTTAAATTAAGAAAACCCAATTTCAGTAAATTAGACAGCATCAAATTCTCTGACACGTACCACATCTTGACACAAAGCCTACTTGGTTTTGCTATGGGCTGTCAGACTGAGGCGATGCGGAAAGGAATGTTCTCAGGGTCTGGCTCACACACCAAACTATCTGCCTAAATGGAAGGAAGTATGTTTAAGGTCTTATCAAGGGTGTTACATTTTGGACCAAGTTTTCCCTGCATCCCTTTCCCTAGGGTGAACGGCCCTATTCCAGGATCTGACCAGTGCAGCCTCATGTTTCCCAGGCTGCCCTCTCAGCCACAGCCTCTCCTTGGGGTTCCAGGGATGGCACCGAAAACCATGAATGGGGACCTGGTGTGCAATCCACAGCATATGCTGGCAACAGCTGTCTTTTATTACACATTATCTAATATGAGAAATCTAGGTTTAGCAATTTGGCAGGCTTGCAAACTACACATTCAATTATCATTGCTGAATAGACAAAGCTCCTTAACTCCTTGCTAGCCATAAGATAACGATATCTGCGTTAGATTTACAATTGCTCTTCTTCTGTTTTGAGTCAGATGACTCAAAAGATCAAGCATTAATATTCAAAATGTAATTTCTTCTGCTATTCAGTGATTCCTCATGTCCATCTTTAGTACAAAACCCAAGACCAAACACTTCAGCTGTCCACTTATAGAAGAGGCGTAATCTGCAGCCAGACAGACAGCAAGCCTTCCTCAGAGAAGCTCAAAATTCAACACTGTAGCCACTTCTGCTAAATTACAGACTGCTACTTCCTGATCTCCACTCTCGGTACTCATTTCCTGAAGGTGCTGGGTGGGGACAGCGGGTGGGGGAGAAAGGGAAGATACTGATTCACAAGTAAGGTGTTTGTTTTTGTTGTTTGTTTCAAAAGTCCCCAAATTATGCACTCTGCTCCCTTCCAGTCCCCTGCCTGGCTCCTCAATTCTTGAATGCATACAGTCCCCCCTTCCTGCCACCCCTGACCCCACCTTTTAAGTCAAGATGATTAGGATAGCAAGGCTCCACAGATTATTCAAAGATGCAACAAAATAATGGAGCTGAACTCTACTTCCTAACATGTAAGTGCCCCTAAGGAACCTAAACAGAACGTAGCAGTTTCCAAGGAAGTTCTCATTGTGGGTTCATGGACCTTTTTTTCAAGAACAATTTTTGGATGTTGACTTCAAGCATGCCACAATATGGATTAAAGAATACTCTTCAAGTGCTTTTGTGTGATATTAACATAGTTTTCTACCTGAAAGCATCATCAGATGATTAAGATCCCTTGGTGCTGTTAGGAACATGTGAGAGTTAAGGCAGCTGATGGGTGCACTGCCAGAGACCCCTGTGAAAGCTCCTCGAGGACAGAGCCTGTCCCAGCAATGCACACGTCACAGAGTTCAGCACACATTCCCTATCAAACCTGTAAGTGAAATCATCCTTTCAGAAGTTGCCTATGAAGTCATAATTTGAAAACTAAAATAAAATTAGGCAACGGTAACTTGCGGTACTATTCATATTCAGTTAAGCTTCTTGCCTGATTGCCAGGTGCCTGGGTCTCACTATGGCATTTTGTAAAACTGCTTTCCAAAGACAATGTAGAACCCTCGTTGGAGTGGGTGGTAAGGCACAAGCACTGCTCCTTTGGCATCATAAAAGACTGTTCTTATTTCCTCCCGTCTCCTTCCTACAGAGTTTTCCATTACAAGGATTGTTTGTCCCCTAAAACTATGTCCAAAAGTAGAAGCCATACTGGGGCGCCTGACACTTCCTCCCACAAATGCAAGTATTGAGATAACATGCACACACAGAAATCTATTTTTAAATAATTGTAAACACCCAATTGATTCTGAAGATTAATTTAAAACTGCAGGCTAACCAGATACAGCTTTGCAGAAACCAAAGCCAACAATAGCAACAAGTATGAATTGTGGACGTCAGGCCTGAAAGTGTTGAAAATAACAGTAGGCACAGAAACACCTGCTCATGCGATTGCCTCACTGGGATCTCGGTGCCTGCAATTCACTCAGTGCCAAATGGGTGATTATTCTCCAAAAACCAGTTAAAGGAAATGATCGTCTATTTGGAAGATTCTGAAATGTTGGGATAAACTTGCATCAAGTCTTATTGATGATAATTGTACAGAATCAGAAGTCTCATGTACAAGAAGTTTTGTTTTGCTTTGTTTAAAAGCAATTCTCAAAACAATAAGAAAAAGCTGTTTGAATAGGGGGAGTCTGCCATGAGAAAGAATATGAAAGAAAGGGGAAGATAAGAGAAGATCTAGAAAAGATAGAGCATCTGCATAAATTAATTGGTATGGGAAGGTATCTGTGTATGTACACACGCAGGCACACACATGTGCATTTCATATGTTTAAATCCCTCTCATTATCTTCCTCCAATAATCACCTCCCCTACTGATTGCCTTCTTTCAGTTCATGCTGTCTTCACTCTGGCTTAAAACCAGATGGGACTCCTCCATCTTCAGTGCCTTTCATATTAAAGTCTTTCAGTCTCCTCTCTGTTCCCCTATTTCCTCTTTCTCCAACTCCTGCAAAAGTTTCCTCCCTCACCACTAGTCTCTACTCACTTACCAACCCACCACATCTGTAGAATAAGTTTCCTAAAATTTTCTACTGCTCAAACATGTTTGGTGGCTCTCTGTGCTGGTCACATTACTGCTTTTTCAGGGGAAATTGTTCTGTAAAGCAGCCCAGCTCTGAGATCTGTTCTCACCCCCTACACACTCCCTGTGCCCTCCTGACACCCTTGATATTGTGCTATTACACAAACATGCTCTCAAGGCACCAAGACCTGTGCCTCAGCATTTATTATTCCCTTGCTCTGGAATACGCTTCAATATCTGTAATATCTCTGTCTTTCAAGGCCATATTCAAAGACATTTCACTTGGATGAGAGTATTCATGTTGTTTTACTTTGTGTAACACCCATGCGTTCTGCCTACTGAATCGTAGACCCTAGACGGGCAGGAAACGTGCTCTTGTAGTCTTTGTACCTCCTATGCTTAGCATGATGTCTGTCCCCTTGTAGGTGCTCAGAAACTATCTGTTGCATTGAAATGCCTGGGCTGAAGAGTAGATAAGAGAGATTGCTGAGGCTGCAGGTGTGGAGGGCATAAAGGATGTAAAGTTCCCATCTTGATGATTCAAATATTATCAACTATCTTTAGCAGTAAGCATTCTACCAAAAGAATGAAATCATAGCCTAACCAAGTGAACCATAATTACTGTGATAGCTTCATGGCAAATTGAAAAGCTGCTGTATATCTAAAAACTGAATTAAGATGTTGGTATTTCTCACGTTGCTTTATTTTCAGACAGGTTGTGTAGACTGATAGAAATGTTCATTATTTCATTTAACTTTGCATCATAAAAGCGTTTTGGATTGAGAAAGATCGATAATCCAAATCATGGCAAATTACGCCCTTAACTTCATTGTGAAAAATACCAAGGAATCAGCTACATGCATCACTCAAAAAAGATTATGATTCTCCTACTATGGGATAATTCTCTAATCCTGAAAATACAAGGCTTAAAAGGAGCACATGATGTGCGTGCAAAATTTAAGGGCAAAAATTCATACTCTAAAGCAATTCTAAATATTTTCTGGACAAGTGCTATATCTAAATTCAAATATGTACTTGGGGTTTTATAGCAAGTTATATAAGCAAAACCTGAAAAGGTATTATAGTTAAACTTTTTTTTTGCATATTAGAAATTGAAAAACCAAAACCATCAAAATAAATTGAGTTAGACATGGATTTTCCAAATGAGTTTTTATCCCCAGAGAAATACTTTGCAATAAAAATTTTTACACAGCATAATCTAGCCTTTAATGTACACATACTACAGGCAGTCACTGTGTGTTAGGCACTGCACATTTCCTTACTTAATCAGCACACGAGCCCACTAAGAGTAGTTCTATTATTATCTCCAATTTAGCAAAAAGAAAACTGAAGCTTAGGGAGGCAAATGACTTGCTCAAGATCCCACAGCTCCTAAAAGTGAGGTGATGTTCAATCTGGCACTCGCCTATACAAAAGTGCCTTATTCTCCATTAGCATGAGGTACGTGCCAGCGCCCTAGAGCTGAAGATAACTAACTTTGTCAACAAAATTTGTCCTCAAGAAAAAGTATTTCTCATTTGATTATGAACCCACTTTCAAGGCCTGGGAGTGAGGATGGGAGGGTAAGTCTCAATGGAGACATAAAGGGGAAATCAATAATTCTCATCCTGGTTGTGTCTATATAAACCATCTTCAAGTTTGTTATGATTAATGATTTTCATTTTATCTGAGCACCTCTCCAAATAATAAAAACAATCTTAATTTTTCCCTTGAAAAAAAAATGTTTGATTGTGGTCTCAAATCTTTGGACTGGTCCACTAGCTCTCTGGGCATCTCTCACCCTTCACCCATGCTTCGTCCCTAAATCCAAAGCCTCTAAAATAATGTTTTTAGTATGAATCAGACAAACATGTTACTCTACTCTCAGGAGAACAGGAACACTGAAAGAGTTACAAAACAGCAATCATACCTGCTTTCGTCCCCGCGGCAAAGTAGCCACTGTGTCTGCCAGCATTTGAAGCCTTCTGTTATCGTCCATCGTAATGCTGCCGGTGAGTGTAGGGTAAGAGCTATACGCTGGACCAGCGCAGTAGTCCAACAAATTGCCATTGCTGCTCTGTTGCACTAGCCTTTGCAAAGACATTGTGAATAAAGATTACTCCAGTTAGCACATGGTTGAGTGGCCTTGCAGGATGGGGGAAGCTCAAAGCACAACCCTCTGACAAGTAATTAAAAGTAGCAAAGCAGAAAGAGCCCATGTGACTTTTGTGGTTTGAGGTACTTGTTACACAAACCCTATCTTGCAGTTCACTCCCATTTCTCAATGTGTGTGTGTGTGTGTTGTTTTTTTTTTTCCTTTAAACTCCTGGGAGAACCTCAAGCTAATTTTTACAGTTTAAAAAATCAACTTCTTTTTCCCCCCTCACACAGCCAAAACTTTATGCTTTCACATTCTATGGCAAGTTGTGTTCAAAACACCATCTGCCGTTTTTTTTTTTTTTAAAGAAGAAAGAAAAACTTCCCCAAGTTCTGCCATTTGTTTCCCATCCATTCTCTTACTTAACATTGGCAGTGCAATGTAAAAGTCAGGATGTGAGGACATTCAGTTCTTTGTGAATATAAGCAAGAATTACAGGTGCGGTCATGACATTCTTTCACGAAGTCCTTGTGATGTACTTTCCCCAAATATACCCTAGCTCATTAGTGTTCATCAAAAAGACATTGTAGCTTCCACTTGAGTTATAACCATTCAGCATTCTTCTGCTTGCCCTTAAACTACTTTGTCCTTACTGAAATTGCCCATCATCTTTACAATGAGAAGGAAAAGCCAGCACATTGAGGGCGTGATGGCGGCCATAGACCCCATGTTGCTGCAGCCATCAGAAAGAGGTCCCTGGGAAGAAAGGAGGGGGCAGGAACATAGACAAACCAAGGTAGCACAAGAATGTTGCCAGTGGGTGCTGGCATGTGCATATGAGTCAAGGACATCACCACCACCACAAAGTACTCAAGGTCACAGATGCTTTTTGGGAGGGGAAGGGCAGAGATGGGGGCAGGTAGTTTCGAAAGAACTGGTTTCAGGGGAGGAGTAGGGAAGGCAAGTAAAAAGAAGAATCAAAACAAAAGTCAAAAAGAGAAGTTTTATATGGCACAAAAAAGTCAAATGTGTTTTTTAAATCTGTGAAAGTCAATACTTGAATTTAAAAGAGTTAGAAAATATTGGAACTAAAGTGGAATGTGTGTATATTGGAAGTCAAGGTGAATTCAACTCAAGCAGAACTAGCCAAATGTAAATAATAAAATTGAATTAACAGTGCTTCAAAAGTTGGATCCAATATAGAAATGTTTTAAAATCTTATCACAGCATGATTGGCTATACTGGAATTGGATTATGACATGGGCATAATGATATCTCCAAAAACATGTAATGATCTAAATCAGGGATTACAAACACAAGTTTTCAGGGGCCAGGGGGATAACATTACTGTGTAAGGCAAAAGAGAGTGATAAATACTTTGGTAACTAAAGAGTACATCAATTATAAATACATGAATGTGAAAAATATATTTATATACAGATAGATACAAAACTACATTTATGTGTATGTGTTTATATATATTTTACATATATATATATATAGAGAGAGAGAGAGATTGATTTTGCAAATATTTCCAGGCTATGAGGCATGTAACTTAAATTACCACTATTAATGGAGGACAGCAATCCACTGTGCCCTAAAAATCTGATAAAGTTAGGTAAATATTTTTAATATTTTAAGACACTAAATGCAAATTATACATTTGCCTAATATAAGGCCACATAGGCCAACTAGCACACCTACTTTTATAGATGAGCACTAAAATTGCACTAATTCATTGTTATACTGATCTTAAGCTGATGTAAATTATAGAAATCTACCATTAAATTAAGAAATGGGAAAACAAATTATTTATTATTTAATTTATGAAATGTTTTTAATAAGTAGAATCTTTCAAATCATGCAATCCATGGGTATAAAACCGGAATCAAAGGCAAGTCTGACATTCAACCAACACATATCATTGTGATCACACCTGTTGATTATATATTTATGACTTGGCCTATTTGCATTGGTGTGTTTTATGTTCTGATTGTCAGGGCCTATGTCATACCAGTTATTAAATATTTTTAATATCGTCCTGATCAAAAGTGTCCTTTTTGATAAAACGCAGGGAAACTAATCTTTTAATGGGAACATGACTTCTAAACACCAAACCCTTGATTACAAAGATGTTCTACTGTTCACAACTTTTCTTTTTTTAGCAATGACCTTAAGACAATTATAATAGACTGGACTCTCTTCCTCTTCAGCCTCCCCTTTGTTTTAGAGAGGTGATTCTGAAATTGAATCAGATCAAGCTACATACATACTCAAAAGATTTCAAGAGTGTCTCACTGGCCACAAAATAAAATAAAATAAAAAGAATCCCATGTTCTTGTCTGACTCCATTCTCTGAAATCTCGTATCTTTTTCAGATCTTTGTTTTGAGATTTAACACATTATAGTTAATTGTATGCAAGTATATTTCTCTGGTAATATCTAATTTCCCCTAGTTTACTTGAGAGAAAGAGTCATCTCTTATCTTTAAATTTATACTTTGTTCTACATATAAAAGTTGTTCAATAAATGTGAATAAAAAGAAAAGGGTAGAAGTCGTAGATGTTAAACAAAATGAATTAAACAGTATTGTTCTGAAGCATCAGTAAAGTAAAAATAACTGGTAGGGAATATATTTACTATGAGCTCATATTCCAAAGGGCTACAATTTTCCCTTAGGAGTGATCTGAGAGATAAGGACAGAATCTCTTAAAAAATATATCTGCCATGTGCTCTAAAAACTAATATTCCATTTTTTGGAAGGGGGGGACATTCCTCTTATTTGGAACATTTTGTTCATAAATATGTAAATACTCTTGGAAGGAATTAATCTTTAGTACAAATCAGATGAACCCTGAGGGGCTGAAACATGGAGATGATTTGGTAGAGGAAGGTAAGAGGGATATGCCTAGAGTGTGGAACATGGAAAGAAAGGAAGGAAGGCCTACAAGACAAACTGGGCCAACCTTACAATCATCCATAAGAATCTGAGGGTTGACAACAGGGTTTCAATGCCAAACTACATGCATTCAAATCCTGGCTCTGCTGCTTTAGAACCTATGGATTGAATTGAGTACCCCCCAGAATTCATACATTAAAGCCCTAAACTCCAATATGACTGTATTTAGAGATAGGGCCTAAAAGGAGGTTAATTAATTAAGTAATTAGGGTTAAATGAGGTCATAAGGGTAGGTACCGATCTGATAGAATCACTGCCCTTTTAAGAAGAGATGGCAGATAGCTCTCTCTCTACCATGTGAGGACACAGCAAGAAGACAGCCAACTGCAAGCCAGGAAAAGAGCCCTTACCAGGAACTGAATCTGCCGGTACCTTGATCTTGGACTTCCCAGCCTCCAGAACTGTGAGAATATAAATTTCGGTTGTTTAAAGTGACCTAGTCTATGGTATTTGTTATGCTATGGTATTTGTTACGGCAGCCTGGGCTGATTAACACAGTCTCCAAACCTCAGTTTTTCACATACCTAAAACAAAAATTTGTAGGGAGGAATAGATAGAATAGCCCATGCATAGCACATGGTGCAAAGTAAGCTATTACTATTGAATTTTGTTTCAAGTAATAAAAGTTCAAAAGAAAAAGTTTAAAAGGAAATGACTTTAATTCTATATGAACTGCCCTATCCATTACCATATGCCCATATGTGCAGCAAGAATGCCCTCATCCACTCTGGAAAAGTCTAATGACTAGAATACATATGAAGTCCCTGGATGTAGTATATAAATATGTGTTTGCAAAGCATCATCAGAGCCAATGTCTAAAATTTTTTGATTACTATTAGTCCAACTCACCTATTTATTAGGGTAAACATGAGAGAAAACAAACTGGTTGCTTAAAAAATAAGATATCCTCTATGCCATTTTGATTTAAAGATAGTTTTTGAGTTTTTTGTTTGTTTTATTTTTGCTGTTTGCTTTTATTTGCATAAGAAGACTTTATTTGGCTTCCTGGAATATCGTAGGATTTTGTGTTGTTTTGGGTTGCTTTGGGTTGTTTATTTATTTTGGCCTTTTGACTTTATATGGGTAAGAAGACTTTATTTGGCTTCCTGGGCTGATGTAGAAGATGGGTTAAAGTCACATAGACAATATTTGAATACTGTATGTTTGAATTTATATAAAGTAAATTTAATTTAATAAGGCTATGCTCATATATGAGTGCCCACTAACTGTGGCAACTGTTTTGTCCTATTTATTACCTTATTTGAGTGACTAAGCTGAGTAGATAGATGTTCCCATCTTCCCCACTCTTAGTGTGGGTCATTGAGCTTCGGAACAACATTCCCCAAAGAGGAGTAGTCTTTTTCAGAAAAGGGTAAACTAAAACTCTACAATCAGGACTGGCCTTCAAAACCAGCCAGCTCATGATAACTAGAATCTATTTAGAACTCAGGAAAATCAGCAAGGAAAAATTAAACAACCCTATCGAAAAGTGGGCAAAGGACATTAACAGAAATTTTTCAGAAGAAGACAGAATAATGGCCAACAAACATATGAAAAAA
>VBSM01001562.1:6472458-6533890 GCA_008086735.1 Cheirogaleus medius
TGCCACGACACTCTAGCCTGGGCAACAGAGTGAGACTCTGTCTCAAAACAAAAAAAAAGACTAGAAAAATATATACCAACCTGTTAATAGTATAGTGGTTACCACGGGAGTAGGAGTTGTGGGAAAGGCCCATAGAGAGTGAAGGAGGACTTTCTAAGTTTATGCCATTCATGGTTTTAACCTTTTACAGTAAGTATGTATTCATATATGATTTGGTAAACTTTAAAAATACCAATAATTCACAGAAAATTCTTAAAAGTCAATCACAATATGTTGGTAATAATATCTTATGGTGTGGTAGGACCTGATACTCCTGTTTATGCTCACTAATGAGAGTTACTGGTTTTTCCACTAGATGTTTGGTGTTTGTTGACAGCCTAAGATTTTGTTTTGCTTAATGGGATTTCTTTTTCATCCTTTTAGGTAATTCTTTCATATTTCTTTATCATTTTATTCCAACCAAGTAAAATTCCTCCTTAAAATGGTCTGCTGAAGTCTCCACAAAGTAATACAGTAAAGTTGAAGAACACAATCACAGGCCATTAATTTTTATAGAAGTAAAGGCCATTGGTTTGTCCTTTTGAAATCCACTGTTTCTAAAGTGGTAGTTCTCTACTGTGTAATTCACTTCTCATTAGTCATTTATTACCCCTGCCCTTCTCCACCACACATGCACAGCTCCATTTCAAAATCCAAATCTTTTATCAAAATTCGAAGTAAACAATGACAGTGTTCTTTCCTCTTCCCTTAACTAACACCCTGCGTCACCATCAGTGCTTGGCTTTTACTTAATCTAACCTTTGCCCAATGCGTGTGGGCAGGCTACCCCACTGACTCAGGAAGAGCTTCAGGGCTTTGGAAAGTAACTTCTTAGAAAGCAAGAAACCTGTTCAGGGACTGGAATTTTGTGTGGTACTTGGAACAGCAAAACCCCAACATGAAATCTAGGTGATTTTCCCCTGGCCTTTGAGTAAAATCAAAACTCTTTAGCCTTTCTTTTGAGGTCCTGCATGTTCTAGTAGATCCTATGACCTCATATCAGACCACACCCTGGTCATGCTGACCTTCCTTCTGTCCCTCCAATAGAAAGCAGTTCTTCCTTAGGGCTTTTGCACTCCCTATTCCTTCTGCCCAACACCCTGTTCCCTCTGACCTATTTCACTTGTGTCTGTTTGTCTGTCTGTCTCTCTCCCCTTCCAAACCCCAACACGAATATTACCTACTAGAGAGACCTCAACTTCACCCAATTGAATGAATAAGGGGGTTAAGCCACATCCAAACAGAACAGCTTCAGGGACAGCTTTCACTTTAGGGTTCCCAAAAAAGACCCCCCTCAACCCCGTCCAATCTAGTCATCATCTTGTAACAGGCCCCATGAACAAACAGAGGATAAACCTCCATACATGTTTTCCCTGTACCTTTCTTATGTTTGGATTCCCAGGCTAGTAGGGCCTTGACAACCAGAGCCCTGTAATATCTAACTACTTGACTTTTTGTGTTGTTTCCCAGAAATGGCAGAATTTCTGCAAGATAAAGGAGTTGAGATGTAGGAAGACCCCTGCCGCAGACTTCCTGAAGCCAAGACTCACCATTTCTCACTAATTTGTAAGTTCTGAATTAAACCACCTGCCTGCATTAATTTCAACACAACCTACCCTGATGCATGTAGCTGCTCATTAATTTCCACATTCTGTAACCCCTTGCAAAAGCCCCTACTCTCTGTTAGTAGGGGAGACAGATTTGAGGAGGCTTCCCCGGCTCCCAGCTAGCGTCAATGGTATTTAAAATTCCTTTCTGTATTGGCAAGCCTCATCGTCCCAGCAATTGGTTTTCTGTGTGGCAAGCAACCGAACCTAGGCCGGAACCCCCTTGTGGTTTCAGTAAGAATCTGGAGCTGCTTGGATCAGCTCTGCTGCCTATAGAAGACTTGCCTTTGGTAACAGTAAGAGAGAGAATCAGCAGAGAAGGGCTAGCAGGAAGCAACTGATGATGCAATGTTTCCCACCTTCTTCATTTTTGTTTTCAGAGTCTAGAAAGCTGTGTGTGTGTGTGTGTGTGTGTGTGTGTAGCATGGGGCATTACAGAGAAGCAATAAGATAGCTTCTTAGAAAAACAGAATTTTCTAGTTTTTTCTATACTTGCTTACTGACAATTTTTAAAAAGATATAAAATCTCAAGTGCTTTAGATTCAAATATATTAATAATACACAGAAAAATACTACAATAGTCATTTCTGCATGCCCATAACCTAGCACAGAGCCTCATCTACAATAAATAGCAATAAATACTTCTCAAATTTTATTAAGTTAGCATAATAAGTCAAACAGATACAGTAAAAAGGTAGTAAGCACAAGAGAGAAACCAATAACCAATATGTCCCTCTTTGATAAATCTATACTACTTGTTAGAATCCTCAATAAAGAACAGAATCAACAGAAACTGATTCTCACTTTACACACACACACCACACACACACACACGGAGTCATCCCTGGGGGATTGGCTTCAGGACCCCCACTGATACCAAAATCCATAGATGCCCAAGTCCAAGTCCCTTATATAAGGTGGTGTTGTATTTGCATATAACCTACACACATCCTTCCGTATACTTTGAATTATCTCTAGATTACTTATAATACTTAATACAATGTACATTCTATGTAAATAGTTGTTATATTGTACTATTCAAGGAATAATGAGCAAAAAAGTCTGTACTTGTTCAGTACTGACACAACCATCTATTTTTTTCCAAATATTTTCAATCCATGTTGATTGAATCTATAGATGTGGAACCCACTGATAATGGAGGGCCAATTGTGCATATTCTCAAAGTCATAAGAAGATACTAGCTGAGTTTACAGAATGTCAGACTGGAAGGAACCTCAGAGTCATCTCACTTAACTCTTTTAATTTTCAGGAGTTAAAAAACAGAGGCCCAGAAAACGTAGCAGTCTTGCCCAAAGAGACAAAGTGATTTAATGACAGAACTACGACTGGACTACTTAGTCTTCTTCAGTTTCAATTACACAAGCATTTACTGAACATTTAGTCATAATAAGAGCTAGACAGTGTGCTAAATGTGTCTAATCTCATACAAACCATAAGAATAATATGACATTTATCATTCTTTTCCAGGTGAGAATACTTCAGCTGATACATTTGCCCAAGATTACGCAGCTCATAACTTGGACAGCCAGGGTCAGAATCCACATCATCCATCTCCACTGATGACAAGGTTAACCACTCTGCAATACTGCCTCCCCATAATTAGCTTACTGTGTGAGGATGTAAAAATGAGATGATATAACCCTTGCCCTCATGAAGATAAGAATCCAGTAGGGGACATACAGATTGAAAAATAAAGTTTCGGTATGATTGCAATTAAAACAAGGATTCTAACAAATACTATGGATTTATCAAGAGAAAGGTCAAGGTATTTCATCTATTTTAGCTCAGCTTCTACCCCTAAGAGGTTTACAATTGTGATAAAGTGATATATGACAAGGATGCAACTAACCATAATAAAAGAAAGAGTATCAATTATTGGTTACATGTGTTGTGGGTTGAATTGTGTCCCCCTAAAAGTTATGTTGAAGTCCTAACCCTTGGTACATTAAGAGTAATCTTATTTACAAATGGGGTCATTGCAAATGCGATCAAATTAAGATGAGGTCATTAGAGTGAACCCCAACCCAATACAACTGGTGTTCCATAAGAAGAACATCATGTGAAAACAGACACACAGGAAGAACCCTGTAAGATAACCGGAGCAAATTTTGGATTGTAAACTTTGCAGTTGCAAGCCAAGGAACACCACAGATTGACAGCCACCACCAGAAGCTAGGAAGAGACAAGGAGGCGTCTACTCAGTCTCAGAGGAAGCATGGCCCTGCTAACACCTTGATTTCTAACTTATAGCCTCTAAAACTGTGAGAAAATAAATTTCTATTGTTTTAAGCCACTAAGTTTGTGGTAATTTGTTAAGGTAGTACTAGGAAATTCAGATACTATACTTCTTTCTTACATTTAGAAATATTTAAGACAATATTAGAAATAGAATGTGCTGTCAGCCCTGAGAACAGATGACTAGATGACTACTCAGCACCTCCTTGTCCTGGATATTGACTCAACACAGAGGAAGGACTTTGAAATGACAAGTATTGACATTTTATAAACGAATATTGATATATGGCAAAAAAAATTGTTCCGAATTTGGAAACAATGACATTTTCCCTTTAGCCAAGCACTGTGAGCATCCTATTTTACTAATAAACTGGGAGCAGGGGCAAAAAGGTTGTAAAATGAATGATTTAGCCCCAGATAGTTGGACAGCTGGCCCAGTTCCCAAAACAGAAGCCCAGAGAAATCGCCATGAAGTCTGGGCGCTGAGTTTCCAGAGGCAGCCAGCTAGGACTGTTCCCTCCTCATCAGTGAAAAAGTACAGCAGCTACTGCCTCCCTGGTCAAACACCAGACCTCGTGGCTCTGCTAGCATCAGCCAGAGAATGGTTCATTTCTCCTGTTGGGTAAGGATACTATCTTCTGCTTAGCAATACTGATTTCCAGTATCAGGCAAACCCATCAATTACCATATGTGTGCCCATTTATACCGCTGATTTTAAAAAGGGGATTGTTGAGACAAAACCAATGAAAAGAAGAGAGGACCAAGGACCAAGTAGAAGACAACAGCAATTATTTAGGCTCCAGAACATCTCTTTTCCTTCCCTAGCTCTACCACCTGCCAGCCATAGGGTTTTGATAAAGTCAGTGCCAGTTTGGGGTATATTTCCCTGTGTACCCAATGCAGGGTGAAATGCCACATCATTACGAGGATCAAAATAAATGAAATAGAAAATGGAAAAGATGTTTGAGAATGCAAACTCTTATAATAAACATTTAGGGGTTTAAAAGTTCCCTGGAGGATGCTAGAATTTGACACACAACCTACACTTTCCTGGTACCATATTTCTAAAGACCACTATGGTCCAATTCCACTACACACCCCATAATGGTGGGGACACAATGCCCCAAATCCAGAGAATGCTGTCACTACGGCTACAGAATAAACTTCAAATTCCTTCACATAGTTCTTAACGCTTCCCCTCACCCATGTCCAACATCCTTTCACATCTACATGAAAGGGGTGTGTGCACGTCCTCATGCAGGTCCTGCTTACTAGAGGAGTAAGTCTAACTGGTTATGTTTGGGTTCTTATGCCCTAAAGCATGTTATTTAACTGATCTGCGCTTCAGTGTCCTTAGCTAAAAAACAAGGCCAATAATATTACACACCACCAAGTAAAACACAGCAGTGCCTAACACATAGTTAATTGTTCAACGAATGCTCCCTACAATCATTATTAATATTACACACAGCCTGTACTTCAGCTACTCGGGGCTGCTGTGTTTCCGGAACCCCCATGGCTCTTTCTAGGCTCTTACCTTTGTTCACAACACATCACTCACCTAGATTCACCCCCTTTACCTCTATCTGTGGAAATTCTACCCACTCTCCCAGGCCCAATTTAAATGCCACATTTTCCTTGAAGCCTCATCTAATATTCCCAAGCATCTCCTCCTCAGATAATCCAAAGCATGCCTTGGAGATCTCTCTTATGATTAATCACATTTTGCCTTGTTAAAATTATGTATACCTGTCTCTTCTTCTTGTGAGCTCCACCTCCCCACCCCCACACCAAGACAGAGTTCTTTTCTCATTTATTTTGTATCCCTCTAGCACTTAGAAGAGTGACTTTTTTATAAGAGCTACTCAGTAAGCATTTGATGAATACATTCATAATCCCCAAAGCTGTGGCAGTTGATTTATTTTCCCAGTGATTCTTTACTTTGGGCAATGTAGGTGTTTGTTGAATAATATTTACTGTGTTTTTAATATTTAAATGTAATTTATGCATACTGGGTTGTTTGGCTTAATTGCAATGAGCATGGAATAATTTTGTTTTGAAAGCAAAACCCGAAACAATAATTTTGTTTGGAAAGCAAAACCCAAATATAGCAATAATATACATTTTACTTTATTTCTTTGATGATAAGGTACCATCAATTAAAATATGCACCATTGGTTTACCAACTGCTTTTCAAGAAAATGTTCCATATTAAATGTACTCACAGATGGAAAGAAGCATCTTGATTTCAAAAATGTAAAGTTGGAGAAGATAGGCGTCAGAATTGAAGAATGCGGTTTGGGCTCTTCTCTCTCAACACAGCCGTGCCCCTCCATGCCCCAAGATGTGCACACATTAAAGTATGAGAAAGAATGAGTCTCACCAGGGCAATCATGTAGGGAAGAACACAGCTCCCATCTCATTTGTCTCAGATTTCTCTTTTATTCATAGGATTGGACCTCAGGCTTTGTCACTTCTGCCTCTGGCATGTCTGACATCTGTCTCCTCCTTTCCTGAGGTTCAGTCCTCAACACAACACAATAGACAACAGCTGGTCGCCCATAAACAGTCTCTCCAATCTAACTATTTCTGTCTTCCAGCGTCGCGTCCCCATAACTCTGAATTAAGGTTAAACTTCTTAGCCTTGCATTCAAAATCATCTGCAATCTAATTCATAGCTAACTTTCCAGTCTTAACTTTTAATCTTAACCTAAATAGACTAGCTTACTGCTCTGAGATGTAAGTCTTCCTCCTGACCATTCACCTAGCATCATCCTACCTCTATTTCATCGTTTAAACTATTCTCTCTTCCTAAAATCCCTCTACCCATCTCTATTTTTTTTACTTTCCCTTATTATTTACTTATTTATTTTAATTGATAAATAAAAATTGTATATATTTATGGTGTACAGCATGATGTTTTAAAATATGTATACATTGTGGAATGGCTACATCAAGCTAACTAACATGTACATTACGTCACATATGTATAATTTTCTTGTGGTGAGAACACTTAATATCTACTCTCTTAGCAATTATCACGTATCCAATATGTTGTTATTAAATACAGGCATCATGGTGTATAATGGGTCTTTTGAACTTATTCTTCCAGTCTAACTGAAATTTTGTATCCTTTAACCAATATATCCCAACCCTCATCTCTATTCATTGAAATTCTATACTCTGTTAGGATCTGAGCTCAAATGCCACTTCCTCTGTGGAGTATTCTCTGATGACGGCAGCCAGAATGTCTCGTTGCCACTCCTGAACTCCTGTAAGAATTAGCATCTATGCTACTCTCGTAGTCCTGACACGTCACCATACAGCCCAGTCATTTGTTTGTATGGCCATTCTCCTATTAGAACAAGAATCCCAAGATAGATATAGATATAGATATAGATGATATAGATATAGATATAGATATACCTGACCCCCATAGGCTTAAACACTGTCCTGGTTTAGTAAAAATTGGATGAATATGTTAAAAGAATAGACAAAGTATTGGTGCAGATAATTCAGTTGATTGAATGTCACATAGAGGTTTCTGAGGTGACATGGAGGGGGTCAGAGCAGATAAAAATCACTGATACTAAATTTATATTTGAAACTATTTCACATGCTTATTTGCTGAAACATTCAGAAGCTTGGTAGAGGGATGCCAGGTATTTTTAGGGGTACACAGGGAGATAAAACAGCTACTATCCTTACAAATTGTTTTCTTTAGACCAAGTAGAACAAGTGCAAAGTGGAAATGATAACATGTTAAATATTTTGGGGGTCGGAGAGAGGGAAAACTTCAGTATATGCAATCACCCAAATACCTGTGCTTTAAATTAGCAGTATCAGAAAACAATGCCCTCATCCATTTTACAGGAGAGGAGAAGGAAGCATTTTACATCTTTCCTGCTGGTGGTACAACTTCAATTCATAAGCTCTCTAACAGGGAGAATTTCAGCACCACCCTTCTCTGTAACACTGGAGAAGAATAAAAATGCAGTATGTGTAAGCGATGCATCTGGAAAGAGACAGTGATTACTGGCCAGGACTGATTAAAATTCTTCCTAGGACCTCAAAGAAGTACACTGATCGTGGCTACACAATGAAAGGAAAACATAACAGCTGCTTACCAGAGCACGTGTGGAGTGAGGAACAAAGACAGCAAAATATATCACTGGCTTCTAGCCACAAGCTAAGAAACTGAATGAAGGAAAAGCCAAATTATATCGATCTGTTGCTCCTATCTATGATATATTCAACTCCATAATCAATGTGTAGGACACTACTTTCACTCACCAGTAAGAAAATTGTTAATATCCCCTAGTCTTGCTCGTGCTGCTGTATTTTATCCCCCCAAATAATAGTTACCTCAAGGGCAAAGTGTGTTTGCCCCTTTTGTTTCACTCGTACTTCCTTGCAAAAAATTCTGTATCGGTTACACACAAATGCATAACCAGGTAGAGAATGTATCCTTCCCTCTTCACTCTGGAAAACAGACCCAAGGCTTTCCCCCCAGAACCAGGGGTTGTAGAATGATTTTTTTCTGCCAACCTATTGACTCGCATCTTTCCCTGGCTTAAAAAATCAGTTTACTAGGTGGCTTTTAGAGATTTTTCAAAAACAGATTATTTTGAAATCCTTTCTAAAATGCAGGGGTAACATGATCACTAGTGTTCACTACAATTAACTTTGATTTGTTTTCCAACTACTGCTGACTGATGATTTTATTATATGTACACCTTTGAATTTTTCAAAGGGTAAAAATTCCCTTAAATAGTAAATAGTTCACACGTGCATATATTTGTGTAGGATGTTGGGAGTGTTTAGGGACACACTAGGAGGTTAAATGGCTTCTGTCCTTTTTCAAGTGAACCACCTTGGCTTAGTCTAAACTTCCCTTTTCCCCACTTTTGAAATGTGATTGCCCTGAAGGCAAGAATCATGTTGTGTGGGACCTTTGCACTACATGGGCTGTTGAAGATCATCTACTGGTTGCTTAACAAACCCTCAGGCCTTCTTTGTCATTCTTCAAGTGAGGAATAGTTAATCATTTATTTGTTTCCATGGGCTCCTGAAGGACTTGGGCCCAGAGGGGAATTTTTTGTTATTTTGTTTTTAAGTGCTGGTAGTCTGTCTGTTCGTTTTATATAGTTTTGTAACTTTCATTCTTTTCCTTTTCTTTTTTTAACTTTTTTGCAAAAACTATAACAAGATTTGCAAAGAAACACAACAAATTGGCATGCAAGCCAGGTTTGAGAAAAAGTAGGGCAGGCTTAGAGGAAACCAGTGGACTCTCCAGAAGACACTGTACTTGCATTGATTTTTCTATATTCATTCGTTTCTAGAGTTGGTATTGGAACACTGCTAAGAATAAACAAGACACAGTGGGCTTTGCAAAGGGAAGGAAAAGAAGATAAGCACTGAACTCAAATACCAACATTAAAAAATCGGGAATAAAATTTTCCAAATTCTCCCAGTGTTTCTTCCCTAGCTTTAAAAATTACTGTGTTTTTTTTCTTAACGAAGCTAACTCAATATACTCTGCACATTTTTTCTTGTTTTATAGTCCCTGTGGATGAGAAGCCATTATAAAATTTGAGCTGGGGACTTTAAAAATCACCCAATACAATGCCCTCATTTTACTGATATAGACAAATGGTGAAGCAGCCAGCCTGAAGACACAAGAGATCATTGGGAGCAACTGTGGGATTAAGCACTGGCCTTCTTCCCACATTATCTACCTTCCCTCCAAATCACACTACCTTTTACTGGAAGAGCATCATTAGAACTGGGCCTTGTTCTCATCTTTCCTCATAAATCCAAACTTCCAAATTTTCCATCATTTTTGCTCTCTTTCCACTGATCTCTAAGATTTCCACATGGCATGAGATAAAGAAGAGATAACTTTTGAATATAACAAAATAATCAGTTCATTTGTTCATAATGGTATCAAATATTCCAGATTTTTAGCTTTACTATTTTTTATTTTTCCAGTAAAAATAATTCTTTGCAGCTATTTTCTGAATTAAGACCAAATTCTCATAAGTATTTTCATTTTTACTCTTTTCCTACTTCTTTTCATGTGCTACAGATCAGATTGCTAAGATTTCTGAAGCCTAACACAAGAATCTTTAATACTCAAGCCTGCTGCTGCCTACTGCCTGTTGTCTATCCATCAATTCAAAAATGAATATGTAGGCATGTATTTCATAGTCTTGGTAGGACAAATTTTTAAAAAACTGATTGATTTTCCAACATTTACCAAGTTGCTGGAAATCTACTCTGACAGAAAAACAAACCAAGAACTCTCAATACTGAAACATAAAAAAGCAAAAAAAAAAAAAAAAATAGGTCATTATTCTTAACGTACATGGAAAAATCCTTCTTTAGGTACATGGAAAAGATCCAAGTGAAAATAGTACTAAATGAATTACTGACTTCCTTTTTCCTGTTCTTTGAAATTAAATAAATCTAAGACACATTTTTGTGCTTAGTCATTTGGGATGGGGTAAGAAAGAAGATAGAATATAGACTTAATCATGGCAGCTGAACTTTCATTAGAAAATAAGATAAATATATCAAAGCAATAAAAATTCATTGTACTAAATGTGCACATTTGAATTAGCATGTCCATTTTTCAAGAGAAGTAGTAATTACACGGATATGCAAGGGATCTCACAGTCTAATAAATATGCTCCTCCTGAGCTATTGCTGTCTACGATGAAAAACTGGGAAAATGTAAAGTTAATTTGATACAAAAATAGTAAAATTTAAAAAGTGAACTTGGAATGTGGATGTTGACCCAATCTCTTTGCTCAACATCAGTCTATAAAAGAGTAGGAATTTGGGGAAGTCATTACAAAACCTTCCTAAATCTGTTGCTTAGGAAAATGATGTCTTTCCCTCCCGTGTCTCTCCAAAGAACAAAGAAGAAAGAGAAGAATAAAAGAGAAGAAGAGGGGAAAAAAGGGGGAAAATGAGAAAAGAAAGAAGGAAAAACAGCAGTGGGGGGAAGGTTGAAGGCTCTTCCTGAGTGAGGCAAAGACTCCCTCAGAGGGAGAAGGAGGATCCAGTTTGACTTCCAAATTACAATTAATTACATAATTCAGGTCTTTCTGTGCAACTGTCAATTCTAATTACCTTTCAATCAACATTGAAGTTAGAATCACAAAATCAAAAAATATGATTAGTGTTAAAAACATCCTTGGGACAATCAACCACCTCTGCTTCGTTTTACAGACAAGGAAACTTAGGTAGCAAGAGGGTATTCAATTTGCCCAAAAACACATGGAAAATTATCCTAAATAAATTATAATAGAAAACAGAAATTTATTCCAAAACAAAATTACTCTTGGGAGGGTGGGTATTTAGATTAGTTTAATTGTAATTGTATTTGATATTTGAATATTTAGAAGACATTTATCTCTTGTCCTTGAGTGCTCAATCCCATGCATATGAAAACATGTATGTGGGAAACTTTAGCTAAAAGCTGTCACAGGAGTAACCCTTCCAGATCCTTGAATTTCTTAACTGGAAGAGCTAGAGCTGAACTGGTTGGTGAAAAGCAAACTTTGCCTACTCAGTTTATTTCATGTGGGTGAAACTTAAATATAAACAATAATTTTAGGGTAAAGAGAGCCTCAGTTTTAGCCTTTCGCAAGGTGTAGAAATCTGGAAGATAATTCAGAGAGGGAAGTCAGGAGGAAGCTCAGACCTCCATACAGGATCTGGACTGGTCAGGTCATGTGAAGCCTGGCCTCAAATGAGTCTTTGGATTGATTATCTTAAGGAGGACAGGACATGCCCACCTGGCACTCCTCAAACATCCAGACAAGAACAAGCTGTTTATTATTCTTCATGTGACCACTGAGTGGCACTTCCCTGAATGGGAAGACCATTCAACATCATCATGGATTGCCGGGGAAATTTGCGGAGTATCTTCTTCTGAACTTGTATAAAGTGAGGCAAGACATCTGGCGAAGGGAGTTGCCTGGAATCCAGTGGCTCCACATAAGAACTGAGCAGTAGCATCGAGCACCCATCTAGCCCTAACAAGTTAAGCAAAGGAGCAAAATTGTAGAAAAAAGAAAATACAGCCTATTCTCTTAAAGAAAAAAAAAGAGGCAAAGAGGAAATTGCCTTAGTCTGTCTCCTAGCATTTGTAGAAGAGAATATGCTGGAACACACTATCAAAAATCATCGGTTTGTGGGACCACAGTTTCTGCCAGATTAACCTGATTATCTTTGACTCACTTTTAATCTGGGTGGATGTGGTGAGAACGGCTGATGTTGCTTAACAGCATTCAGACTTGGTGTTAAATATAGAAAATTTACAAAAAGATTCTTATCTCAGGGGGAGTGGAAAATATTGTCATACAGAGATGAAAAAGTCCAAGAGAGGAAGGTGGGAAACATCCTCTTCCTGCCACATTTCATCTGTGCACAAAGCTCCCACCAGCTTCAAAGGAGGATATGCACCCAAAAGAAATAGCTAAGTTTGTGGTGGGGATAGAATAGTAGGCCCATTATGAATAGCATTACACACACACACACACACACATACACACACATACACACACACAAATATATATTACCTGAGAGTACTGGTGGAAAAATGACAAACTATTCAAAACTGAAAACAGAATAACTAAAATATTGTTACAAGGTGCAAAAAGAATCAATTCTGAACACTATAACCTTTAATACAAGAGAAGAAAGGTTTGGAATAACAAATTGCAAGAAAGAGCTTTTCTTTAAAAAGTCATAATGCCAGTTTTATGACTCTAATATACAATTTTCTGTGACCCTGATTCTCAGACTAGCTTACACATCAGTTGGATCTTGATAGTATAGTTGAAGATGGAAAGAAACATCATTGGTTTTGAAACTGCCTTTCATAAAATTAATAAAGGGTCACAAGGTCGGAACTGTGGGAGGGAAAAAATATATATAAAATCAGCCATTGTTCCCCAGCTTGCTTTCCTATACTTGCTTACTACTTGGGAGTCATATAGCTGATGGTCATAAAGATTCATAGTTTTCTCCATTTCTCGCATAAATAATATCGCCCTTGTGAAACCTAAGGCTAGTTTTTGAGATATTCTCCAGGCCCTGCATTCTGGTGGAACAGCTGACCCACCCAGACCAGGGGCCCAGACTGAGGAATTTACTGAACTGGTTTTGCAACCCCCACCCAAGAACCAACTCAGCAAAGAAGACAATTTCTACGCCCCAATGGTTCTGCCAGGCGAACCCAGCCAATTGGCAGACCTAATTGCATAGCCCTTTGCCCACCAAACTATCTTTAAAAACCCTTTCTCCCAAATTCCTGGGGAGATGGATTTGAGAGCGTGCTCCCATCTCCTTGCATGGTGCCTGTGATATTAAACTCTTTCTCTGCTGTATCCCCTGCTGTTTCAGTGTATTGGCTTCTTCTTGAGCAGCAGGCAATGAACCTGGTAAGGCTGTAAGAGTTTCTCTTCTCATAAACATACCACATTACAGAGCTCACTTCTAAAAAGACATAAGGAAAATAAAGGAAGAAGATGTATATAGCAAAATATTTAAAGACTTTCTATGCCAGTGTATTGGGTAAACAACCACTGGCATTACTATGTATTTGGGGTTCGTATCTATAAAAACTGTTAGAGTTAAGCTCTAACATATAAATGGAATCAAATTTCATATATCCAGATTTTGAGGAAATTGTCCTATTGTCTTTTGACAATTATTGTTTTAAACATCCTTTGTTAGATCACATTTTGATTTTTTTATTTAGAAAATATGATCAGAGTAATTGGACACCAAATTTTTACCACATTTACTTTACACATTGTATATATAATATATACAGAAAAACTTGAGCCGATGGTCTAGATCATGGGTGGGGAATCTTTCAATATTAGAAGAACACATTAATTTAGCTGTAATCAAATAAGACCTCATTCAAGAAACTTCAATTACTTTTTTTTGAGACAGAGTCTTGCTCTGTCTCCTCAGCTAAAATGTGTTCCTCCTGCCTCAGCCTCCTGAGTAGCTGGGACTAACTACAGACATGTGCCAGCCACCATGCCTGGATAATTTCTTCTATTTTTAGTAGAGATGGGGTCTGGATCTTGCTCAGGCTGGTCTTGAACTCCTAACCTCAAGCAATCCTCCCCCTTCAGCCCCTCAGAGTGCTAGGATTACAGGTGTCAGCCACCACACCTGGCCAAAACTTCTATTAGATATACTTTAAAATGTACATTATTTTGTAAAAATCTAACTGCTATGTACTAAATAATTTCAAAAAATGAAAACTATTTGTTAATTTTAACGTTAACTAACCTTTTAATGGCTTTGTTCTGTTTACTTTTTGTTGTAAAGCATTTGAATATTTGGTTGCAGCATGGAGGTCTGCAGTTTCAGTTGATCCTCTAGATGAGTATCAGTCACTTTTGACATTAAGGGCATCTTGATTTGGTTTAGGCAGGAGAATGTAGATTAACAGCAATAAGTGGTTGAAAAGCAAGAAAGCGTTTTTTGGGTATGTTGGTGGAGGCATGGGTATTCTACCGCATTTTTCCATATTTCAATTGGATCTTTCTTAGCACGAAACAATGACGTTAAAATGTCATCTACTGAGAGCTCAGTCAATTCCGTCTGTAGTTCTTTAGGTGCGTCATTGACATCAATCAGGTGAGGCTGAAATGCTAAGTTAAATGTGATGTCATGATTCTCAAAGTCAGTGAACCTTTCATCATATTCTACAATTATTAATAATAGATCTATAACCGCTACTTATTCTTCAAATGATTTGCATATATCATCCTGCTCATCGATGGCCTTTACTAACTGGGGAAAATGTGCATCCAAATTTCCTTTTGAAGAAGTGTTTTGAAAAAAGATAGCTTTTTTTCAAAATGTGTGGATTTTTTTGCCACGTATCACATATAGACTTAGTTTTACCTTACAAAGAAATATTAAAGTGGTTTTGATTTGACATGATATCACACAAAATGCTGCATTCCTATAGAAATCGTTTTTCAATAATTCACATTGATGATCCTGTTCTTCATAAAATTTAACTATCTATTCTCACAGAGATAAAATTTTGGATAACACCTGTCCCTGTGATAGCCAACACACCTTAGAGTGATACAGCAAATCCACACTGAATACCTCATCACTAACCTTTAGCATATTATGAAACTGACAGTGCCATGTTGCATTTGCATAATATAGTTAACAATACTTATACTTTATTGCAAAGTGTCAATTTAAATAGTAGCTTTAGCACCGAGATTTTGTTGATGCAAGATATAATGAAAAGAAATGAGAGCATCTGGATCTGTTGATACTTTTTTATCTGTGAAATAAACTCTTCATGTTTTCCTGTCATGGAAGGTGCACCATCTGTACATACACTCACTAAATTTACCAAATTCAGTCTAACTTCACAACATTTGTCTTGAACATTGTTGAAGATATCTATCCCCCATGTTCTCTTCGCAAGAGTGCCCAAAGCGAGTAACTCTTCATAGCAAAGACAATCTTTTATGATCCAAATGAAGTGTAAAACCTGTGTCGAGTCAATAGTATCAGTTGATTCATCCAAAGTGATTGAATAACATATATTTTCTTTTTGAAGTATTAAATGAAGTTCTGTTAAGTAGAAGTCTGCCAATCAGTTATGGGTCTCCTTGAAAGAGACAATTGTTTGTACTTTGAAACGTTATCAGTGTCTCAGTATCCTAGAACTTCAAGAATGCATTCTTTCACAATTTCTGCATCACTGAAAGTCTTCTCTTTTTTCCTGACTATATAAGCCACCTTATAAGTTGCTTCAATGGCATTATTTCCAGGTCTTACTGCTGCTTGAAAGAATTGTCTTTGCTTTTGCTTTTAATCTCTGCAATACAACCTTTTGCACCTCTCACTCTAATTTAAAAAAAAAAAAAATATGTGTGGTCCTTATTAGTGTTATAATGCTGGTGAGCACTGAATTTATTTAATATTGATATTGCAGTATCACAAAGCAAGCAAATCATCTTATCTTTATCAGAAACAAGATAATATTGCAATTTCCAATCCTCATTAAAAAATGCTGTTTTCTTCCTTCAGCATTCTCTTGGTCTGCTTTGACATGATGGGCTGTTAAGCAGACAGAATCAAAAAAATATTGTTGAGCTGTGCAACTATTCATAAATTACACTTCAGACAGAAGCACAGTGCACTGTTTTCAAAAGCTGATAAGAGACTTGCATACTTGACCCCATAAACTTTTGCCAACTAGCCTTGTGCAATAGTGGCGTCAGTCAGGCGAGGGAAGTTAGAGCTAAATCATGGGCATAGCGGCCATCGGTGTAGCTCTTATGGCTTACTAATGTTCTAATTGTGCTGGTCAATCTGGGACGATTATTTTGTTGAAACTTATTTATGTTTTGGTAGTTTAAATATGTTCATTTTAAAAATAAAATGAAAATATAAAAGACAAACAAAACGTATTAGTAAAAATAAAAGGATTTGTTCTGTAAAATTTGGATTCAGTCAAAAGGCCACACTTAATAAGGACTTAGAAGGCCACATGTGGCATTAAGGCCACATGTTTCCCACCCCTGGCCTAGTCTCTGCCTTGCATGAGCCTCCAGCCTGGTAAAAGAATTCAACATGCCCACCTCTGTAGAGTACAAGACAAAAAATAACACAAAGAACTTCAAAGGACAGAACAGAAAGATTAATTTCTTCTTTGAAAATGAAAGACAAGTTTAGAGAATCAGTACAATTTCAACAGTTAGAAATGGTGTCAGGGGAAAAACCAGCATTTTACGCATGAATGACAGGACAAAGAGAGCCATCAAGAGGAGAAAACATGAAGAGGAAGCTCTCAGAGATCAGTTAAGGAGGCTGGTGTGCCAGAAATGTGGGTGGGTTAGTAAAAGATGACTACCAAGCACCTTACTGGGGCTGGATAGGTAAGGGCCCCCTTATCTACTCTGATAAATACTTTGAACTTGATTCAATGGTCTAAAAGGAACCGATTTTTTTAGCACAGGCATAAGTTAACTAAATGAGAATTTTAGGAAAATTGACTAGGCAATGGCTTATAAGATAATTGGAGGAGTGAGAGCTGAAGAGCAGTTCAACTAGTGCTATTATCATCTTAGAAACAGGCAATAAAAGCTTGGACCAAGGTCATGCTCATGGGGAAGAAAGGGAGAGAGTTGAAGCAAGAAGCACTGCAGAGGGATGAGCAATTTGTGACTCCTAGGCCTAAGGAGCTAGGGGAGAGGGACTTGAGGACGCTGAACCATGCTGGGGGACAGGAAGGATGATGTTATCATGAGCAGCGATGGGAGGAACCTAAGAAATTTGCTCTGCTGTCTGACCCTAATTTCATCGCCACCTCTGCTGTCAAGCTCCAGCATACAGTGCTCAACCTGTATGGGCTTCAAAAATTAAGTCATGAAAGCCTTGCCACCTTGGGAAATCTAATTTTCTCTGACGCTAAAGAAGCCATTGGCGATGGGAGGTCAGCAAATACCAAGATTCTGTGGCTTTCTAAAAACAATAATTCTGAAAGCTACGCTAAATATAAACCTTGAACTCAACTAAAAAATTGAAGGTCTGACCATCCCTTCAGACCAATGTCCTATCAGGGAACCTGATCTGAGCATCAAAAAGCTGTCATGAAATTCACATTTCAGATGCTTCCTCTTCCGATGTCAGGCAACCTCCAGTGCTCACTACCGTGAGGGCCAAGGGAAAGCTTCTCCTCTGCTCTCTGAGGTTTTTTACTGACAATCACTGACAAGAGGCAAATTTAATAAGCAAAATGCATACAAATGTATTTAATGTGTACATGGGAGCCTTTAGAATGAAGAACCAAAGATTCAGGGGAAATTGTCCATTTTTATGTTTCGGTTGAACAAAGTATGGACAGCGTGTACAAATATGATTGTACAAAAGGGTTAAAAATCTAACTAAATGGGGAAACCCAGTGAGGCCTGTCTGTCCAGATTTTCCTGGCCTCTCTGAGCATGTATTCCTTCCTTCTGGGTATGAGACAGGACCATCTCTAGAATTGGGGTCTTATGACCCACAATCAAACAAGGTAGGTCAGATAATTTTTCTACAGCCAGTTCTTACAGAGAAAGGCAGACGGAAAGTTAGAGCAATATTTTTCAGTTTTATGGCTGGCTTTGAGGAAAAGGGGGTCTTGTTTCTATGATCCACCTTGAGGTAGAGGATTCTAGTTTCTATGGGCTAGCTCAGGGCAGAGTGGGACTGAGAAATAGGAGGGAAGGAGGAGGTCAGAGAAAAACTTTTGCTTTGGAGGCTGCTTCTGAGGCCTTCATTTTGGGTATTCTTTGCTGAGTCCCAACACCATGAAGTCAAACTCTACCACTGAATTTTATCAGAAGGGGCGGTGCATGGACAGAGATGGGTAGGCAGCAGGAGGTGGACCTTTTAGGACCTCTTCAAAGGACTGGTTTAAAATAGTTTAGATTTTTTAAATAATCATAAAATATCTTAAAAGGGAAATGGAGTTAGTCAATACTACGGATACCCTTGAGTGGAGAAACCAGTGTAGGCAGCATGACAGCTTCTACACGTAGCCAAAAATATTTAGCAAAAGATATTGGCCTTGTCCCTCTGATAGATGTTTTCTAAGTACAATTAAATATGAGCATAAAAAGCAATTTTTCAATTGTGTCTCTGATTCTAACCCCTTGTAAATGCATCATTACAGAAACTTAATGGTTGTTTGCTCTGATGCTGTTGGGGCCAAACTGGGAAGGAGAGCAGCCCTTGGAGCTTGACTGCCCAAATGGGGACCCCCTGAGGGAAGACCTATAAGGAAATGGGGGGACAGCAGAGGTGGGTATTCCCAGGGGCCAGCTTGGTCTGATTCAGGGTTCTCAGTTCGAGTGATGCAGTGGCAGGAGACAACAAGTGTACCAATGCCCAGAAAGCAGGGGAGGTTGACAGCGGGCCAGGACACCGAGTGTGAGAATATGAAGGATAGTGCAGAGGAGAGACAGAGGAATAAAAATGACAAAATAAACATAACACGAGTTCTGAAACAGATTCTGTGGATGTGACCATCCACCCTGTCTCCACATAGCTCTCATGCATAGCCTCCTTTGCTGCGCTTGGTGAGGAGATGTGTTCTCTAGCATCAGACCTCAGCTGGTGGTGCAGACCTAGTCTCTGTACCAGAGGGACAACGTCGTGATTAGTTGTTCAGGCCCTGCTCTGATAGGCCCTAAAATACTTTTTAAAATCGAATCTAAGAGCAAACGTGATGCAACCTTCACACTCGGCCCTGATTTTTTCTACCCAGAGTTTCACCTTCATACTAACAACTGTCAAACATGCATGGCTACTGAGCCATTCTGGAGAGCTTCACTAGAGGGGGCAGGGCTTCACACATTGACTGAGGCTCCCAAAGGATACACAGTCTCACCTACCCACTCACATGAAGCTCACCTAGCACCAGCCCCTGACTCCTCTTTACAATCAAAATGGAACTTCCCAGAAGCCCCCTGGATAAAGAAAACAGCTCAAAAAAATCCACCAGTTACCCCAGAAAAACCCTTTTCTAGCAACCTCTAGCAACTGTCCCTGGTGGGATTTCATGTCCCCCCCCAACCCCACCCCTCACCCCCGTTAGGTCAGCTACGTGCAGAAAGCTGCCTTCTCTTAACCCTGATTCAGCAATTCAGTTTCCTGGACATTAATTGAAGACATACTATACACAAAACTGTAAGATAAATGCCTGGACAGTAGACAGATGAGCCTGAGATGAAAAGATACTTGTGACAGATCATCTTTTCCAAAGATATCTTCATCTATATATCCCATCCCACATGGTCTCCTTACAATGTAATTTTTTAGAGGTGGGATATATATTCTCTTCCCTTCATTCTGGGTATACCTGTGGTCACTGCAGAAATGATGATACTATACAACATTCAAGTGTAAGTTATGAAAGGCAGTACAGCTTCTGCCCAACTCTCTTGGGATGCTTGCCACCCAGCCACCATGCTCTAAGAAAGCCAAGCAGTTCCATGGGAAGACCAAGTTCCACGGAAAATGTCCAGCCACAGTCTCACCCAAGGTCCCAGCTGAGAGCCAGCATCAAACATTGCACATGTGAGCAAATGAGATGCCATATTGATTCCAGCCCCCACCCAACCGCTAAGCCACCCCAGCTGATCTTTAGTGGAGCAAAGACAAGGTGTTCTTGCTAAGCCCTGCCCAAATTGCAGATGTGTGGACAAAATAAATGTCGTTGTTGGTTTAGGCCACTAAGTCTTGAAGTTATTTGTTACTTAACAGTAGGTAACCAGAACAGTATATATAGCATGACTTCCAAGGACTTACAATCAATTCAGAGAAACAAGCATGTTCACAGATGATTATAATATGTTAACGTATAACACAAGTACCTTAAGAGATCCACAATCAAAAAAGAAGGTGTATGAAGTATGTGTATATCCTAATTTAGGCACAGGAAATTTCTAAATACATTGGAAAATTAATAATAGATACCTCTGTGAAGTAGCCCTGGGGTGTTAGGGAAGGATGACTTCTTGGTTGTCTATCTCCTTATATGTTTTAATCCTTACTTTATACATGTACTGACTTCTGTAATTTCAAAACATTTAAATTTTTTAAATAATGGTAAAAAAAGAAAAAAAGAAGAAGAAGAAGAAGGAAAGGGCTAAACAAATGCTACAGGTAGCACAGGAAGGCTATATCTCAGGTATCCTTTTAGGACAGTATGCAACCAAGCTGCTGGTTGCTTTCTCTCTATGCCTCAGTTTTCACATCTACATAAAAACAGTCCCAACCTCATAGGGTTTGGGTGAACATTAAAATGCTATAGAACTACCTGACACAGCAGTAAGCACTCAATAAATGTTAGTAAAAATATCTAAGAAATCCTGAGCTGCTGAGCAACGGCATGGTTTGTGGACATAGGATCCTGAGTGGCAAAATTAGACCATTACTTTAGGGAGAAAGATATTCTTATTCCTCCTTATAGTAAAGGATTGAAAGGAATCAGCACTTTAAGTGTAATTTCAAGGGAGGGTATGTGATGGCTTTGATAACAGTGTGCTAACTTCTGCAAATGCCACATTGACTTACATTTTCCAAAATGCTAAAAGACCACTTAACCTAAAACCTTCCATCCCACTTCCCCATTCTGCTTCCCCTTCTTCAAGGTTTTCATTGGGTGTGACAGCTGTCTGCGTATTACAAATGACTGGTATCCTCAGGCGGCTGAGGAGATCATGTTTACAATAGTTTCGCATCTAATGTTCCGCTTCTCCCTGTATTTTGAGAAACTAGGCTTTGACTCAATTATGTCAAAGGTGCTGCATCGATCTTTCATTTGTTTTCATATGTAGTTTTTCCATTCTCCTATATAGAGTGGCACAGGTCACTCAAAAGATTGAGTAGGGTGATTTATCTTCTCCCCTAAAGTGCCCCATGTTCTAACAGGTTTGCAAAAACATAATCTAGTTCCAGAAGTATAAAGAGTTGGAGTAGTCTTATGGAAATGGAGAAGGTGGAATTGCCCAAAGATGACATGATATGAGAGCATAACCATAGTATTTTCATAATTGACAATGAGTTATCTTAAGTTTTGTAGATTTCAGGGTAATGGCATCATCATTTGGCTTGCAAAGTCAAATAAGTAATGAATAGTTCCAGTCTGACTCAGGGACTTCTGTTGTAGTTTCCTGTTTGGTTTAACTTACCCAAGTATCTTAGAAACAGATGAAATATTATTTCAGCTCCTTAAGTGTGTCTGGGCTTGACTTTTTGTGTGTATGTGTGTGAACCAGGTGTTTCACCTCATGCAAATTTCTGGCATTTCAGGAAAAATTTTATACCTGTTTTCCTGTCTTTAACTTAGAGATGATATGAGGTATTCAAAATACAAGAGAACACTTTATCCTCACAATGAATTTTTTGAAAAAGGTGAAAAGGGAAATTATGCTAAGTGTGGTCAAGAGACAACTTGTTGAATATTATTAAATTAGCCACTTTAAATTCCTCTTGGTATAAACTGGGGTGAGATTAAATAAACCAAGATTGACTAAATAACAAAATCTCTCTGATTCTATCACTGTTCAGTGAATATTATTATAACAAATGTACATGTGAATTGTAATGAACATGAAGAGTGAGCTACACAAATTGCACACTCAAAATTCTCCAATACGTTGGATTGAATTACATAGGGGCATGAAGAGTCCCTAGTTAATTAGTTCTATATGAAGTTTTTGAAAAGGGAAAAATTACCCACAAGTATTTTGTGACAACACTTAGCTGGACTTTTGAAAGCTGGTTCAAATCGCCAGCAAAAGCAAACTTATACACAGGATTTATATGATACAGTACTGTCAACTTATCTTGACAAAACATAGTCAGCCCCAGGTCTTTCAGACAATGTCTCCCTCATTTTGGAAAACAAAACCATCTTCAGAAAACAATGAGCCAAGGACTCTCTTTGATATCTTCCAGGTATCCTTTTATCACAAGACATTAGCACAAGGGCAGCTTCAACCAGAAGGCCACTGTGGTTCACATTACTTCAAGACAAGACAGACAGCTCCACTAAGCCAGAGGTTGTGGCTAAACACACCTTCAATACTTAGCCTCCAAGGCCCTATCTCTTTCTCTACCACTTAAAGTGCTTTTAATGCTCTGACAACAGGAACAACAGGACATCTGCTCTAACTTCATCCTGTCTAGGTTAAGGTTCTACACTTTCAGCCGGGCATGGTGGCTCACGCCTGTAATCCTAGCAATCTGGGAGGCCGAAGCAGGAGGATCGCTCAAGGTCAGGAGTTCGAAACCAGCCTGAGCAAGAGTGAGACCCTGTCTCTACTAAAAATAGAAAGAAATTAACTGGCCAACTAAAAACATATAGAAAACATTAGCTGGGCATGGTGGCACATGCCTGTGGTCCCAGCTACTCTGGAGGCTGAGGCAGAAGGATCGCTTGAGCCCAGGAGTTTGAGGTTGCTGTGAGCTAGGCTGACGCCACGGCACTCTAGGCAAGGCAAGAGAGTGAGACTCTGTCTCAGAAAAAAAAAAAAAAAAGGTTCTACACTTTCTTACCTATTAGCCAAAGCACACACACCACCAAAAAGCCTCTTACCTAATGCAGAGAATAAACATTTGAAGTTGTTTCTTATGTGTTATTTCTTACTCATCTGTATGGGTCATGTATGCTTATCAATTCTATGTAGTGTCTAGAGCCTAAAATGCAACGGAGAACTTGAGAGGTCTTCTCTAACTTACGTTCAATAATGCTATCTGCCCACACGATGTTAAGTTATTAGTACACGAAAACCCTACTTACTCAGGATCTAAACAATTGAAACACCAGAATAAGCAATTCTAGTTTTGTAGCAAAGAGAGAAAAAATAAAAATTTTTTTTCTAATAATAGAACTTCTAGAGTATGCCCAAGGGTCAGTGTATTTGCAGGGTTATATAGAGATTGCTGATGTTAATTTTGATGTGATAATACAAGCCCTTTTCTCCCTGTCTCTTAACAAAGAGAGGTGGTTTCAACTACAGAACTTCAGATCATGTCTTGCCAAGAATTAACAGCCCTAAGCCCATAACAACCAACACCCGGCAGGCAGTACAAATAAAAATAAAACAACACAGAAAACCGGTACCTAGTGACTCTTCTGCCCTGGGATGCCTGAGCAATGGCATGGCGTGTGGCTAGGCCTCCTTGCTGCTTGTTGACTCTGGAGTCAGCCACACTATGTTCCCCCTCCAGTGGGGCCTGCTTGCCCTCAAGGACACCCTTCGCTTGCCTTGAAACCTGTGCTAACCATCAAAGCCACCAGGCCCATTTGGCTGTTACAGTCATGTTGCTGGCGATGGTTTCCACACCAGGAAGCACAGCTGGCACTGGCTGTCTGAACCAAGGGGACTGTAAACAGTGCACAATGGCAATTCGGTTTAAAGATGATACATTAATTTTTAAATGTTTTCCATATGCTGAGTATATTTTTCAATGAACCAAAATTTCTTAAATTCTTTGAGCCTCAGTAACTTCAACCACAAAATGAAGATAATAATATTTATTTTTTGCAGGGCTGTTCTGAAGATATGAAAAAAATGCCTAGGACAGAACCTAGTATGTAGACACTCAAAAAAAAAAAAAAAAAAGCCTTAGTAGTAGCAGTCATCGTAGTGGTAGCACAAGCAACAGCAGCAGTAGCATTAGTACGGATATTTGTAATGCTATTAGAACAATGATGAGAAGAGGGAAACAAGCTGAGATGGGGACATTACAGATAGGCCAAGCTAAAGAACAAACGCTGTAGCATTAGGATACTAAAGTTCAAGAAATTTGAGTTAGTGAAGTCTGTTTCCAAGCAGAGAAGAGATGAACTTACAGGAGGCGTCCTGGAGAAATGACAGTGTCACTTCAGCCTTGTCCACACAGATACTCTCTAATGAGACTGTTCACAAGCTGAGTCTGTTCTACTGGCCTCAAACCAACCTCCAGAGTGGTTAAACTTGAAGTCTGACCCCAAAAGAGTCCTTAGATCCAGTGAGCCATATTCAAGATTTTTGTTCATGAAAATAAAACACTGTTTATATTTTTTCTTTTTCCTTCCTTCCTTCCTTCCTTCCTTCCTTCCTTCCTTCCTTCCTTCCTTCCTTCCTCCCTCCCTCCCTCCCTCCCTCTCTCTCTCTTTCTCTCTTTCTCTCTTTCTTTCTTTCTTTCTTTCTTTTTTTTCCTGAGACTGGGACTCACTCTGTCACCCAGGCCAAAGTGCAATGGCCTCATCCTAGCTCACCGCAACCTCACTCCTGAGCTCAAGCGATTCTCCAGCCTCAGCCTCCAAAGTAACTGGGATACAAGTGCGTGCCACCACGCTCAGCTAATCTTTCTATTTTTTTGTAGAGATGGGGTCTCGCTCTTGCTCAGGCTGGCCTTGAACTCCTAGCCTCAAGCAATCCTCCTGCTTCAGCCTCCTAAAGTGCTAGAAATACAGGCAAGCCACAGCACCCTGCCTGTATAGTTTTCTTTTTAACATGTATTAAATAACACTGAGGAAAAAAATAACAACAACAAAATTTCAATGATGCCATTATTACCAAGAGCAGACAGAGAATGAAGACTAAAGATTTGTATTTCTCCCAACCAAGCTTGGTTTGGATGATTTACTGTTCTGTCCTCCTGGAGTTTCTGGAATCATCGTGTATCCCATGGAGAAGGACTTGGAAGCATCAGACCCGCCCAGTTTTAAGCCTTTCTCCTTCAGGTTCAAGATTACTTCTCTTGGAGACTTTCCCTGACCTCCTCCTCCAGAGGCCCATCTGAGTGTCCTTCTTGTGTACTATGTTCTGTCAAGTGTAGGGGATTCCTTACCACACCATATTGTAATTAGCCATCTTGTCTCTATTTCCAATAGGCTATAAGCTCTTAGAAGGTAGAGTCTCTTCCCTCTTTGTCACTCCATATCTCTCGCACCTAGAAGAGTGCCTGTCAATGGTTGGTGCTCTCTCTGTATTTCCTAAATGAATGGATGAATGTCAGAGCTAGTGGCAGTGGCGGCAGAGTTTACATCAGAGATTAATGGCAACAAGGATTCCAAGAGGGAACAGAGAGGCTTATGTGACATGGAGTAAAATCCTAGGCTGATACAGCTCCATGCCTCTGAAAAGATTCCAGAGGCATTTGCGCCCACCTGTGGACATTCTACTTTCATATTCACATTTTACCATTCCGACTGTGACTTTTATACTTACAAAGCAGCCACCAAAAGCATAACTATACTACCATCAGGTATGTGCTCATGAGAGATGAACTGGCCCAGGTGACAAGATGTTCCTGTAAACAGGCACAACACCATTTTCATTTGAAAGTTTAGCACTTGGGGTAAAGTATTTGGTGGCAGCCAACACTGCCTTCAGAGACAAAGTGGAGGTGGAAGAAGAAAGAAGGTGAGAGTGGAGGAGTGTGAATTTTTATGTATCATCTCCTTGGCTCAGCAAAGCAAAGCAGCAAAAGAATACATATGTCATGATGATTAATGCCCTGGGATTCAGTGACATCGTGCTTTGGAGATCCAACAACTGCCATCTCATAGCCTGGGCTGTTGGAGAACCTAATGTAATCCTACTGAGACAGGGTAGAAAGAAATTCTCTTCTTTTGATAAAAATAATTCAGTGATAACTCAATGGAAGATATAGTTTTAAATATCTTTTGTTTCTGTAAAAGTTGATTAGGCATAAATAGTTATGTTTATGCTTTAACCAAAATATATTGATACCTCCTGAAAAGTAAGGCAACACCATTTTTTTCCACCAGGTCTACATAAGTGGTGACTCACTTTTGGGTTATGGGATTAGGTAGCGGTAGGCAAGCTAGTGCAAGGGACGACAGGATTGAGAACCTAGGGAAATTGAGGGGACAGGTAGAAACTCAAAAAATGAACTTGAGTGTGTGGACCAAGGATCCATTATGCTAAGAACAAGTATGTAAAGGCCTGACTTGGGAGGGTTTGCTTAGAACCAAGAAGCCCAAATAAGAATTAAAAATGATAGACATAAATCCTCCTAGCCATGAAGCAGATTCTACCTACAGGCAAGAGGTAAATACATCCACCTTCCTGGAGGAGAAAGTATTTGAAGAAAATAATTAGACCTCCAAACACTTCTAAGACATTTTGGAAACTCCAATTGAAATGAGGGCAAGGAGAGTTGGAAACTTCCATATAGTTAAACTACAGAAAATTAAAACAAGAGCTAATAGACCAATTACATCTACATTTGCTGCCCTCCCCCACAAAATTTATAATATAACATGAATCTGAAAGGTCATGGACTTAAAGTGTTAGAGACTGAATTCCAAAACTCATTCTTTTGAAAACATCTTAACCAAAATGTTTTAGAAATAAATTTGAAAAGCTATATGATGTCTATAAAAATGTAAATTTGGACAGAGAACTGGTTTTTTAAAGAAAAACACAGGCTTTTGTCAATATATTTCAAGAGACAGAAGCACAGGTTTTTCCTTGCAGTCGTTCTACATACTCCAGTGCTTTGAAGGAACTAGCCAAGAGCATTAATTGTTAGAATATTTTTATTTGCTCTAACTTCCATCCCAACTCTGCTATCGCTTCAGATTTGAGATCACATCCATGTGCTTCTCATCATTTCCAATGATCAGCCCATTTTCCTTTTTTCTTTTCTTTTCTTAATAGACTTAATTTCACTTTATTTTTCTTGCATAAAAATGCTATGTTGTAGCCAACAGCTGGAGCCTGGGTCCTCTGCGCAGATTCTCTGGTGTGAGTCTTAACAAGATGGTCAGTGAATTCCTGGTAGGGAGACTTGATAAATACTGTCTCTTTCCAGAGGTCAGGAGTCAGATAGTTACAGGTCTTGGAGATGGCATCAAAAGTAGCCTTGGGGAAGTGGCACGGGGTGGCAGTGCAGCCCCTGGCTGAGGTGTAGCAGTCATCAGCAGGCACTTCTTGGGCACAGAGGCTGAGACAATGCCAGTTCCTCTAGGGGCAGGGATGAGACATACCAGCACAGAGCCGCAGCGGCCTGTCACCTTGCAAGGAATGGTATGGGGCTTGCCCACCTTGTTTGCCCAGTAGCCTTTCCGCATGGGGACAATGGAGAGCTTGGCCAGGATGGTGGCCCCTTGGATGGCAGTGGCTACCTCTTCGGAGCACTTAACACCCAGACAGACGTGGCCATTTTAGTCCCGGATGGCAACAAACGCCTTGAACCTGGTCCACTGGCCAGTGCGGTTCTGTTTTTTCACCGGCATAATCTTCAAAGCCTCATCCTTGAGAGAGGCCCCCAGGAAGAAGTCAGTGATCTCAGACTCCTTGATGGGCAAGGAGAAAAGATAGATCTCCTCTAGGGATTTGATCTTCATGTCCTTGACCAGGTGGCCCTGCTTAGTGACGGCATCCACTTCTTGTTGTCGGCCTTGCCTCCATGAGCTCCGCGACCTCGGTCTCCACCAGCCCAGACCATAGCTGCGACCCCGAATGCTGCTGCCTCCAAAGAAGCTGCCTCCCATTCCACAGCCCCTGGGGCCTCCATGCCCACTGCACCAGCGTCATGTGCCAATTGGTGTTTTCTTGGAGAAGAAAGTGCCCATATTTCATTGTCTCTGTATTCTCCACTGATTGTTTCCTTTTCTTATCTAAAGGAAGTTTTTTCTCCATTAACTCTGCTTGCTGTAGACAATTCGTAAAATATAGAAGACCCCACCATCATCAAAAGCCATTATGGACATTTTATCATAACCCCTTTAGTCCTTTCTTCTTATTATTAATTTTAACTAGATGAGACAATAATGCATAATTATGTATCCTATTTTGTTACACTTAACACGCTATCTTAAAACATTTTGCTATACTTAAACATCAGCATTATCCACTGTCATTTCCTTTTGCCATTAAGAACTACTCACAAAACGATTTTAATAGCCCATCCCATCTATTCTGTCATTTTCCAAGTATTACCAACTAATCTAATTTTATTAAATATTAAGTTATTTCTAACATTTCACTGTTAATAATGATGTGATAGCCAAGGGCAGTGGCTCAGGCCTGTAATCCTAGCACTCTGGCAGGCTGAGGCGAGTGAATTGCTTGAGCTCAGGGGTTTGAGACCAGCCTGAGCAAGAGCGAGACCCCCATTTCTACTAAAAATACAAAAAAAAAAAATTAGCTAGACAATTAAAAATACAAAAAATTAGCTGGGAGTGGTGGCGTGTGCCTGTAGTTCCAGCTACTCAGGAGGCTGAGGCAGGAGTATCGCTTGAGCCCAGGAGTTTGAGGTTGCTGTGAGCTAGGCTGACGCCACGGCACCCTAGCCCAGGCAACAGAGTGAGCCTTTGTCTTGAAAAAAATAAATAATGATGTGATAAAATTTGAACATAAATCTTTGTCCAGATAACCATTTTCTTAGGATAAATCCTTACATGAAAAAATATCAATTTGAAAATACAGCTGTTTTTAAGACTCTTGATGGATATTGCTAAACTGTTGGCAAAAAGATTGTACATGAAATTACCCATCTTGCAGAACTCCTGACAACCTTGATTATTACCAGATAAAAATATTTGCTAAAATGTGCTCTGTAGAAAATGCTACCTAAGTTTTGTTTTAATTTGAATTTTTGCAAATTCTTAATTTGCCTTTCTTGTATTCCCAAAGAAGGTATTTTTTTATATTTTGTTCATATTTTGTTAATTATTTCTAGTTCCTCTTTTGTGATTTTCTTACAGGTATGTATGAAAATCACAATTTCTTACATGTATTAGTTGTTATTTGTCTTTTTGTTTGTGACAAACAAAAATTTTTCATTTTATCATCAGTCTTTTCCTCACTGGCGGATGTGATTTCCTTAATTGCTTTCAAATTTAGAAAATACTTTTCCATCCAGAGATCAGATAAATAGTCATCTATATTTCTTCCAAGTTTTTTGGTTTAACTAGTTATATTTAATTGCTATCCATTTGGAATAAAACAGGTAATTATTTTTGGGCTAAACTGAATTTGTTAATTCAAATAATCTATTTCCCCAAATAGCATTATAAAAATACCAGTCCCTGTCTCACTGATTTATTAGTGAGACAGGGGACAGGTATTAAACTTTCCTATATTCCAGTTTGTATTTCCAACCCATTTATTTTTATTACATTAAAACAATAAAACCAGTGCAATGTTGTTTTTAGTATTGTGGCTTTTTACAAGCCAGTAGCGTGATTAAGAATTCTACTGTGAAGCCAGGGTGCTTGTACTCACATCTCAGCTCTACCCCTTACTAGCTATCTAACAGTGGGCTAGTTATGCCTCTCGGTGACTCAGTTTCCTTCTCTGTAAAATGGGCATACCAATATTACCTCCCTCCTGAGGTTGTTATGAAGATTAAATTAGTTGTGTAAAACCTCTTATTTTTATAGAGGAAATTCTAAAAGACCAAGGCACAAAATGGGTGTCTGTAGCTAAAGAATAACATAATTGGCAAATACCAGTTTTGCTGAAGTGGCTAAATATCTCAGAACTATACCATGTCCAACTTGCCACTTCAATTTTATCTTTCTTAGTTTCTCATAACCTGGTTTAAAGACCAACTAAAGTTGTGAACACAGAAAAGAGTGTTCTAAGAAAACAGAATCCCGACTTTCAGGGACTGCTGTTTTTCTAGTTAATAGTCACTGTAGAGTTACATCATTCTGAGCAATAACTGCGATGCATAGCTCTGTGCAGCACTGGAAGTAGATTCACCATCAAGGATAAGGCTTTCAGGAAGGGGTGGCCTCTTCTCACTCACGTGTACTGCTCCCTAGTCATCTCAGGATCAGTATCTATCAGCATAAAATACAGAGAGAAGGCAGTAGACTGAACTGTGTTTTTGATTTGCTAGATATTCTCTGTCCAAAGAATGAAATCATATAACAAAATATGAATCTGTTCTGTACAAAGGTGGAGAAATCTGTTATTTATTTAGAAAGCAGATTTCTCTCTGCTTTGGTTACCTGTGATTCTTTAGAATAATATTTTAATATAATAATATTTTATTTTTAGAGTAGTTCTAGGTTCACAGTGAAATTGAGTGCAAAGTGCAGAGAGTTCTTATATGCAGAGAGTTCTTATATTCCAGCTTCACATATGCACAGCCTCCCCCAACATTCGCTACCAGAGTGAGACATTTGGTACAATTGGTGAACCCACATTGACACATCATTATTACCCAAAGCCCACAGTTTACATCAGAATTCATTCTTGGTGTGGTATATTCTAGGGGTTTTGACAAATGTATAATGACATGGAGCCAGCATTATAGTATCATATGCGGTAGTTTTGTTGGCCTAAAAATCCCTGGTGCTCCACATGTTCATCTCCTCCTCCTGCTTAACCACTGGTTTTTTTACTGTCTCCATAGTTTTCCTTTACCAGAGCGTCATATAGTTGGAATATATAGTATGTAGCCTCTTCAGATTGACTTCTTTCACTTAATAATATGCATTTAAGATTCATTTATGTCTTTTCATAGCTTGATAGATCATTTCTTTTTAGCACTGAATAATATTTTATCGTACGAATGGACCACAGTTTCTTTATACATTCACCTATTGAAGGACATCTTGGTTGCTTCCAAATTTTGGTAATTATGAAAAAGGCTGTTATAAATATCCATGTGCAAGTTTTTGTGAAGACATGATTTCAACTTATTTGGGAAAATACCCAGCACAGTGATTGCTGTATCTTATGGTAGGAGTATGTTTAGTTTCGAATAAAACTGCCAAACTATCTTCCAAAGTGGCTATGCCATTTTGCATTCCCACCAGCAATGAATGAGAGTTCCTATTGTTCTACATCCTTGCCAACACTTGTTGTTGTCAGTGTTTTGGATCTTGACCATTCTGATAGGTGTGTTTTGATATCTCATTGTTTTAATTTGCATTTCCCTGATGACATATGATGTGGAGCATTTTTTGATATGCCTATCTGTCATCTCTCAATCTACTTTGGTGAGAAGTCTATTCGTATCTTTTGCACATTTATTAATTGAGTTGTTTTTGTTCTTGTTGACTTTTACAAGTTCTTTCTATATTTTGAATAACAGTACTATATCAGATGTATCTTTTGCAAATACTTTCTCCCAATCTATGACTTGCTTTCTCAGTCTCTTGACAGTGTCTCTCATAGATCAGTGTTCAATCTGATAATCTATTTTTGCCCTTCAAAGTGCACAAATCTAATAGGCTATTGAGTGCAAGTTTTCCTGTTACCCTAGAATTGGCCATTAGGGCCCCAATATGGTGATAAAAAGCTGGAGAACTGATAACAACTGGAGCCATCCACCTTCTTCAAGGCTTACCAAGAGACAGGCAAATTGCTCTGTCACTTTCAAGTGTCACCCCAAACTACACCCTCTTCCTCTGCAGTCAAGTCTGAAAGGAGGACTGGAGTGGGAAAAAGAGAAGCAGGAAATCATCAGAGGTGTAAACATCAAAGGCCTTGATGGGCGTGGAAAGGGAGTAATGCTGCAGTTTTCCATCCAATCTCCCAAGAACACCCCTCTCACCACTGAGCCAAGTGCCGGGGCTGCCAAAAGAACCATTTGCCTATAGGAGGGGAAAGCCAGCATTTCATTTCTAGCTTTGACATCTACACCTGCAGTGGCCTTGCTAATCTACTCCCTGTACCAATTTGAACTAAGGGCAGGCGGAAATAATACATGAGAAAGAATAAAAGCACAACTTTTGGGCAACCCATATGTGTATGTCCATGGACCAAGTGAACTTGAGGAGAATAGCTAGGTTCATGTTACCTTAACATATTCCAACCATGGGAGCTGGCCCTGAGCAAGTGGACCCCAGCAGCAGGAAGCTGAGAGTTGTTTACCTGAATGAGATCTTACTAGAGCTGGATCTGCCATATCAATGACTGTGAACTGGGGGCCCCACAAAGGCCTTCTGAAAACTCCCACATAGAGGGCTATAGGCTGACAGTCCACATTGGCCAGAGAAACAGTCAAAAATGTACAGAGGACAGAATACAACTGCACTATTAAATGTAAGGAACTTGGCCTTTTTTCTCCTCCAAATCATTCCAAACCATGGAAGCCAAAAGAGGGAGAGGGAGATGGTATCCCAGAGGCAGACCACACCCCTGTCTTCCATTCTCAAAACCTTATATCTGACCGTAATGTTGGAGGGAATACCTTTAAATAGGATTGAGATTGAAGAATATAATAGTGAAACTTGTTGTGTTTTTGTTTTAAAAAATAAACAAATAAAACTGACCAAAAGATAATGGTATCTGCTTAAGGAAAAGGGAAATTTGACAGACCTTAAGTAATTGGAGAAAAAAGTTGTTACTTTCATGTGTATGCCCCAGGCAAGTTCAGACTATTCAGTAAACTCATTATTCAAAGTAAACAAAAAAATAAGATACTGCCATTAGGAAGAGAAATGCTCCACTAAAGTCATGACAAGTTAAAGGTAAAGGAGATTTACAAATTGAGTGCAATCTCCATCAAGTTACCAAAGTCATACTTCACAGAGCTAAAAAATATAATTCTATTCTTTGTTTGGAACCAGAAAAGAGCCAAAATAGCCAAAGCAATCTTAAGCAAAAAGAACAAATATGGAGGCATCACGTTACCAGACTTCAAACTATACTACAAGGCTACTGTAACTCAAACCTCATTGTATTGGTACAAAAATAGAGACATAGACCAATGGAACAGAACAGGGAACCCAGATATAAAACCATCTCCCTACAATCAATTGATCTTTGCCAAAGGAGAAAACAGTGTACACTGGGGGAAAAAAAGCCCTATTCAATAAATGGTGCTGGGAAAATTGGATAACCACATGCAGAAGAATGAAACAGGAAACCTACCTCTCACCACTCACAAAAATTAATTCAAGGTGGATAAAAAACTTATATCTAAGGCATGAAAACATAATAATTCTAGAGGAAAATGTATGAAAAACTCTTCTATATATCAGCCTAGGCAAAGAATTTATGAAAAAGACCCCAATAGCAATCCTGGCAACAACAAACATTAATAAATGGGATTTGATTAGACTAAAAAGCTTCTGCACAGCTAAGGAAACAATCAACAGAACAAATAGTCTACAGAATGAGAGAAAATATTCACATGTTACTTATCTAATAAAGGACTAATAACTAGAATTTACAAAGAATTCAAGCAAATCAACAAGAGAAAAGCAAACAACACTATTAAAAAGTGGACAAAAGACATCAACAGAAGCTTCTAAAAAGAATAAATCACCTTCTGGAGGCTGAGGCTGGAGGAACACTTGAGCCCAGGAGTTCGAGACCTGCCTGGGCAACATAGTGAGACTTCATCTCTAAAAATATGGAAAAAAATATAAACTAGCAAGGCATGGTGGTGCACTCCTTTAGTCCCAGCTGCTTGGGAGGCTGAGGTAGGAGGATGGCTTGAGCCCAGGAGTTTAAGGCTGCAGTGAGCTATAATAGTGCCCCACTGCACTTCAGTCTTGGCAACAGAGCAAGACCCCATCTTCAAAAAAAAAAAAAGAGGGAGAAAAGAAAAGAAAAAAAATCACCTTGCCCAAAGCCACAGGGTATTCAAACTCAGGTCTCTGTGATACAACTTTTTCATCTAAGCTGCCCTCTCTCAGAGCCAGATTCCTGGTACATTCTGTACTCACAGGCTTCTAATAAGATAAACAAGAGTGAGAAACACCAGAAATTTTTCTCAGAAGTAAAGTCCTCCAACACCAGCATCTTCTACAAAATAAAGATTCCCAGAGGCACACATCTCACACCTTAGACTTACTGAATCAGAATCACAGAAGTAAAACTGAGGAACCAATACTTGAACACTCCCCAGTGGGGATTACATACTTAAAAGCTTCAGATCTCCTGCCCTGTGTCTTTCTTATTAGATACCAAGAGTGTACTTAGCAAAGGCTTCCCAGAGACAATGCCCTGACCCCTGGTGGTCTAGCCTCAAAGTATAGGTCAAACATGATGGGGATTTGAAGGAATACTTCGTGATGCATTCAGAGCTCACCTTGTGGCTGGCAACTTATTTGATTAAGTTTCAGCTGCCTCTGGCTGAGCTCTGAGGCCTATCTCACAGAAAACACACAAAAGGAACTAGTTTGCTGACCTTTTTTTGTGGCAGCCACAAAAAGAAATACTCTGTTCTATAGAAATGTTTATTGATTGTCTATTCTTTGCAGAGATACAGGATTCCTGTCTTTCGAAAGACTAGAGTGGATAGTGGATACAGATAAGAAAATAATCAATTCCCTCTCTCTCTCACACACACACACAGAGAAAATTTCCATGAGCTGCCTTACCGTGTCTTCATATTTAGAATATCATGTTTGAGTTCTAGTGCTCAACCAGTTTTAACTTGGCTTCTCACCAGTTCCAACCTATCTTTTCTCTGAATAAGAACCTTCAACTTTCTACCAGGGGTCCTCAAACTACGGCCCACCGGCCACATGTGGCCCACCAAGGACATTTATCCAGCCCGCCTGGTGTTTTTGCCACTGCTGCCTGTCCTGCTTAGCAGTCGACTTCTCCAGGGCCCACAGTGTGCATGTGTGGAATGTGCGCCACACTCTCCAATGGCCCTCCAACGGTCTGTGGGACAGTGAACTGGCCCCCTGTTTAAAAAGTTTGAGGACCCCTGTATCTAGACCAATCTCTCGTCTTGTCTTTTGTCCTTGCAGGGAGGTCATACTCCTGTATTTATTGGACTTTCTATTACCAAAAATTATCTAGATGTCATAAACTCAACAACTGCCTTGACAGAAGACATCCCCACAACAAATCCTCCGCTGACCATATAAGCTAAGAAAAAAATAGAAGAGACTTAGTATCAACAGTGGAAGTCCAAAATACTTAAGAAACAAACCCCCTAAGAGCCAATCCAGCTTACTGATGAAACACTTGAATAAAGAATTTCCACCAATGATCCCCCAATATTTTATTTCTCTTAATATATAACACCTCATTAATATTTGTTCACTTCCTCCCCTCCCCCAGATCAAAGAAAATAATGCATAATGAGAATCAACTCACACATTTCAAAGTCAAACTTACCATAGGACGTTAGTTGGCAAACCTCAATCAGTAATTCCTCTTGGTTTCCAAGCCAGAGCATATAAGGTTTTGTCTACTCTGCTCCAAATGAATGTCCAACCCCCTGCAATGCAACAGGTCACTGACATACTGAAAAGGAAATGCGATCTCCCCTTAATTCATATGGCCCATCGTGTCGTTGCTGAAACGAGCTCCCATGTATTTATTTCAGGACATGGACAAACTGTCTAGTGTCAAATACTCACAAATAGAGAGAGGAAAAATAAAAATTCAGTGATGCCTATGTGATTCTCAAGCCCTGTACAAATGGAAAATTCATTCTATAATGAATCAAGTAGAAAAAGAAACCATTTCTTATCTGGAGTCATTCCCAAATAAATGTTTTACACATAGCTTTTATGCGAACTCTAAGCTTTCAAAGTTTCAAATGCTACTTACTATTAATATAATCTCACTACAAATTTCACTACACTTGCTTTTATTTTCAGGGAAATAATGAGTACATTTTAGTTGGGAGGAAGTTTCCACCTATAATCTTTTAAAACAAAACCTAAGCCTTACTTTCGGTTAACTTCATGCTGTTCGACTAAAGCTGGACTTACCTGCGTTTTTTTCTTTGAGGCAGAACAGACATAATTTACTCAGTCTATCTTTTTAACAGAATACCATGTTGGCTTTTTTCCACATGACATTCATTTCCAGTCCCTAGAAACAATTTGTAGAGAGAGCAAATTTGCCACATGTACAGCAACTAGCTTATAAATATGTATCGTGGAAAATTTTCCACACACACAGAAAACCTCATGGTGTGGTTCAGAAAACAAGTTACTCCCAAGCTGTGGAAAAGAGGAGGTGTTCCTGCCTTTAAGGCAAGATCTGCCACCGATAGTCATTCTAGTTATTCCAAACCTCTAACCTGCTCTCCTTCTATTACTTTGAGACATTTATTGTGTGTGATCCGTTGAAAGTTAATGTGTCATAACCTCAAAAAGAAAAAAAAAACTCTTTTACTTGAATTTGTTCAGAAAGGACATACATTCTTATTAGAAAATATAGCTTTTGTTCTCCAAATCACATATTAACTGTTTAGATATGGAGTTCCTAAAAAAAGGCAAATAGTTCAAATAGTAACAAATATATGGAAACCATTGCAGCCTTGGCCAATCACAGGTGAGATGGCACCCCTTTATTTGCTGTCATACTAGTTGAAAATTTTACCGGTATAAAGAAATCTGGCTTGTCTTATGGGTTCCTTCTAACGGAATGGTCATATTTTGCTGCCAGTTTGCTGCAAGGTTTTGTATTATATGCCTAAGCCTCATAAAATTGAGAAAGCAGCTGCTTTGCACATATTCCCGATCGCCTGCATGACACCTCTATCTCCCCTGCAGAATCTGTCTAGCTCAATGTGTCCTCACGGTTGAGTCTGTCTGTCCCACAGCTTCTTCCACAGCTGGCCAAGCACCTGCATCCCTCCGTACATAATCTCTCTAAGAGTCATTATTATTCATTTCCCCAGAGTCTCCTCAGAGGCCTGAAAGAAACCTTTCCGCGTTCGCTGTGTCCCTACCTGTCCCGTAGAGCTGGAGCTGACCGGAGAAAGGCGGTAGAGGCCGCTGTGTGGCTGCCCTGTGGGAGATCCTGGCCCTGCCGGAGCTGGGAGAGGGCACAGTGCCGGCAGCTGGAGGAAGAGGAGGAGGAGGAGGAGGAGGAATTCGTGTGAGCCACTGCAAACAATGCACGGTGCCAACAAAAACACCATTCTTCTTCCCAAGAAGTTCAAAGCGCTTTGCAAACATTAACTCCTGAGTCCAAGTAGTTATGGAGCAATTATTACTTTACTACGCCCTTAAGACAACCACCGCAAGCAAAGTCACTAGAAAATGGAGTCTATTCCTTGTTTCATTATTTCTCAACTATCTATTGAGCACCTACTACGTGCTGGGCACCAGAGGTAGAGAAGCTCCTATGAGGTTCTCACACTATTTCATGCCCTTTTGCTTACCCAGTCAGTGCACTAAGCACCTGGCTACACTACTTATTACACTTATTTACACTTTATTTTTGCCCAAATTGTTTAATGGAATGTGCTCCATTCTTCAGGATGCCAATAAAGTGCTAAGTGCTGAGCAAAGACAAAAAAGAAAAAAATTTTAAGTTACCTATAAATCTCATTACAATTATAGGAACTGGGGGAGATCAATTCAAAGTGCTTTCTTTTAAGATGCCATAAACAAAGCTATAATGTGAGCAATCCTTGTCTCTTTTAATGGTGGAATTGCTACAGGGAACAAGGAGAGTTAAGATTGGCAATATTATGCCAAGAAGTTTATATAAATAATCTGCATTCTTTAAATCATTAATTAGATGAGCAAGCATGTTTGGTGAAGCAAAGAGTCTTTATCCATGGGTCTTTTTATGATCTCCTTTTTATTTTATTTGACAAAATGGCAGGTCAGATATAGAAAGTGATTGATGCCATTTCTAAATTCTTCTCCTTAGGCAATGAACTTCAGATATTTTAGAGTATATGGTTATCTAAGAATAACTGGACAAAAGAGGCTGGTGGCTGCTTTTTAAAAATGCATGACTTTCTGATGAAGCAAAAGGACTCAAGCTGTTGTCTTTTAAAGATGCAAGCTGAGGATTCTAGTCTGTTTGGGGAGTCACTAATCCAACCCAGTTTAGACTGAATATTGCAAGCTATGGCAGTACTCAGAAACTTGCACATATTTTAAAATTCATAGGGAATTATAACAACACTTAAAACCCAACTTTCTATTCTAATAAACACTTCCCTGACTAAAAAGAATATAATGGAGATATAACATTGATCCACCACTCAGATGCATTGGTTAACACACATACCAAATGAAATTCAAACCCCACATCTTAGCAGTTAAATAGCGTCTTCATTTGGCCTCAAAGTACCTTTCCAGGTTCAGCCTCACCCTTCTTATCACTCTAGCCACAGCATAGATTACCATAGTATTAATAGTATATCATGCTTATCTAGTGCCCTCTGTCTTAAATCCTGCCCCTGCCCAGCTCCAATAGACACATTCACACACATACACACACACACACACACACACACAGTCACTCACACACTTTGTCTACCTGGAAAATTTTATTTTTCAAAATCAGATAACACAGAGAAATGCAAATCCAAACTACAATGAGATATCATCTCACCCCAGTTAAAATGGCTTTTATCAAAAAGACAGGCAATAACAAATGCTGATGAGGATGTGGAGAAAGGAGAACATTTGTATGCCATTGGTGGGAATGTAAATTAGTGTAACCACTATGGAAAACAGCATGGCAGTTCCTCAAAAAGTTAAAATAGAGCTACCATATAACCTTGCAATCCCACTGCTCAGGGTCTATATCCAAAGGAGGAGAATTTGGTATATCGAAAAGATAATCTGTACTCTCCTATTTATTGCAGCACCATTCACAATAGCCAAGATATGGAATTGACCATATCAATGGGTGAACAGATAAAGATATTGTAGTATATATATATACATAATGGAATATTATATAGCCACAAAAAGAATGAAATCCTGCCATTTGCAATAACATGGATGGAACTAGAGTACATTATGTTAAGTGAAATAAGCCAAGCACAGAAAGCCAAATCTCACATGTTCTCACTCATATGTGGGAGCTAAATATTAAAAACAATTCATCTCACAGAGACAGAGAGTAAAATGATGGTTATTGGAGGCTGGGAAGCATAGAAGGGAAGGTAGGATAAAGTGGGTGTGGAAAATGGGTACCAAAATATAGTGAAATAGAATGAACAATAAATATTTGATAGCACAATAAAGTGACTATAATCAAAAATAAGCTAAGATATACTTTAAAATAACTAAAAGAGTGGAATTGGAATGTTCCTAACACAAAGAAATGATAAATGCCAGAGATGATGGATACCCCAATTTCTCTGATTTGATTAATTCACATTCTATGCCTGTATCAAAACATCACATGTTCCTTATAAAGATAAACAGCTATTATGTACCCATAATAATAAAAGTAAAAAAATTTTTTTTTAAAATCAGATGACATCTTCTGGTTATTTCTTCCCCAACTCCTATACCACCAGCTTATCACATATTAATTAATTTATTTATATAGGTATCTAGCTAAAGCCTAAATATTTCATGTATAAGATCATATCTTATTTCTTTATATCTTTAGCACCTAGTGTTAAATCTTTGTTGAATGTGAATTTTCTAGAACACATCAATTCAGTACTTATAGAGGCTGGGAAGGTGATCAATTAGACTTGGGTTTACTTCAGCTAGTTGCAAAAATGGAATTTAAAAAAAAAATCTTTTATTAAGCAGAGTTGCTAATGAAGAGAATAAAATCAATTAAATAAATTATTACGTTTAAAACAGATCTGTTATTTTTGATTAAAGAGCTGCTACATTAGTACCAACACCACTGTCACTCAGCACCTCACCAGTAAGGTGGCCAAGAACTTAAGAGCTGGGACCATGTTCTATCTACTCCAGCTGTAAAAGCAGCGCTGGAGAGAAAACGACGTGCCCATGGGATTGCTATAGATTATCTCTGGTTTCAAATTAAATAGGGAGGGAACAGAAGGAAGTCATAGAGAAGGACTCAGAACAAAAGAGGCAAGGAGGAAAGGAAAGAGAGGGATCGGCTGCTGCAAAAGATTATCCTTAGAATTAATTTTTGCCATTTTCCTCCTTATGAAAGTGAGAAACAGAGACATTTGTATAAATTGTACAGAACATAATGATAGGCAGTTGAAGATAAATACTACTTAGTAAAAAATTTGTTCTGTCTCCAGAGGCTCTGGCAAAAAATTATTTTTAAGGCGTCCTGCTTTCTTTCAATATGTTTAGAAAGATTTCTTTCTTTACTGAGATTTGAAAAATCGAAGTCTGTTTTCCAGTTTTACCCAACATAAATTTCAGAAATCAATAATTTAACAATGTTGCTATATAAACCACTTTGTATTCCTGTGTGAATCAGTGCATAGCATGTGCATGTAAAACTCCACACTTTTAATGGGCACAGTAAAGTGCTTTCACATACATTATCAGTTCACGTGATCCTCACAGCAATCTTTTAATGTTGATATGGCATCTTTTTACAGATAAAGAGACTGAGTCTCAGAGAGGTTTAGTATGTTGCAGAATTAATATGTAAACCCAAGCCATCTAATGGTACCCTTGGGGTTCTTTCAGTTACATCACAATATTATTTGAATATTTTAAAATTATTATAGATGCAGTTTTGATTCTTTACTTTTAAAAAATGCTGGCACTATATATTTTGCACCCCAATTTACTGAGAAAGAGGTATGCATATGATACACAATGATTTTTTTCCTGAATACCTGAAAATCCCTTGAGAATGTACATGTCACTTAAGGAATGTATTCTCTGGTTAATTAAACCTCATCAATATGCAAACAAATATTTATTTTCGGATAAAACTGAAAACTTTCAACTTTAATTAATTCTTTAGCAGGCAATGCAAATTCATGTTTCCCACCAAATCCAGCAGAGGGCAGGATGCTCCCACCAACGGCCAGCTGGCTGGCGCTCCAGGCTAGCCAGGGCAGTTACCTGGTGGAGAGTATTCTGCCATTAGAGCAATCGTCACTGTCTCACCTGGATCTGAAAAGGAATATATAGGCTTGAGCTGAGAATCGGTGCTATGGGACATGGCTGTGGAACTGTTAGGAAAAGTTTTGCTTTAGAGGCTGCTCACATTTTGTGTGGGATTTGATCTTTAAGATACCTGGAAACTAGCCAGTTCCAATTATCTTCCTGGAATATCTTGCTGAGGAAAGTACACTAGGGAATTACAATAACTTAAGATAGGCTACGATAATCTCTATTTCTGGCTTTGGGGCATCTCCAGTCCCAGCTGGGCTACTCCATTCTTGGGCCCCATACCTCACCCCATACCTGTTATCTCTCTGTGTCCTTATAAACACTTAATAGCTCTACATTGCATGGTCTCCTCTATCTATCATCCCTGCCCCCACTAGGAGGGGACAATGACCTCGTGCCCACTAATTCAAATTATCCCCAAGCCCAGCTCGGTGGCCTCCTCCTGTGGGAAGTTTCTGGAGATCCTGGCCCCACTGGTCATCATCAAGAAACATTCACCAAGGGTCAGAGTCAAATAAAATATAGAGACGAATATCTAAATTAATGTTTTATTTGGGAATCACACAATTGCAATTCAGAGCATACATACACACCGGGGTGGCGTGAAAAACAGAAGTTTAGGAGTTTTTTCTTTTTTTCTTTTTCCAGGTGACAGTGTCTTGCACTGTTGCCCAGGCCTCTGTTGCCCAGGCAACAGTCACAGCTCACTGCAGCCTTGAACTCCTGAGCTCAAGCGATCCTCCCACCTCAGCCTCCCAAGTAGTTGGAACTACAGGCATGTGCCACCACACCTGGCTAGTTTTTCTTTAATTTTTTTCTTTTTAGAGATGGGGTCTCGAATACCTGGCCGCAAGGGATCCTCCCACCTTGGCCTCCCCAAGTGCTAGGGTAACAAATGTGAGCCACCATGCCTGGACCCCAGGTTGGGAGTTTTATTTGAAAGAGAAATGTAATGTATTATTCTGAAAGGAAATTCATTGGCACTACCGAAGTTTTTGGTAGCTGGCAGGCTCTGATTGGTGAATGACGATGGTCAGTAAAATTAACCTTAAGAGTCACAGCAGGTCATTCAGCAACTGGGCTTGCAGATAATTCTTGGAACAGGTGTTACAGGTACCTATTGCTTTTCCCTGACCCTTTGACTCTAATTTAGTTGGATATGATAAGAATAACCCAATTTGTGTAATTAAATTTCACACCAAGTGAACTGCTAGGTGAAGGTTTTATACCAGATCTTGGGTCTAAAAAGATATGTTCCATTCCTTCTATTCCAGATAGTAGCATGGGAAATGCAAAATAGAAGAGAACAAGGACGAATGCCACAGTTCATAGGAGAGACCAGTATTTCTGAAGGTGGAAGAATGATTGCGACAATCTTCTAACCTAGAGTTTTCAAACTATGAGCTAGAAGCTTTTCATCAGTACCTCAAAGGCTCCCAAAGTGGGATGGAAGTAGGGGAAGGATGGGTGGTTGGGCAGGCTTTGCCCCAGCCCCAGTTCACTACCCTCCTCTCCCTTCCTGCCAACCAGATGACGGCAATGCCATTTTAACGCGTATTATTTGTATACACCTCTAGGTATTATATTTGGTTTGTCCGGAATGTATCCAGCCATGCAATATGAAAAATAGAGACATTTATTGAAGAAGATACAAGAAACATTGTACACAGGACAATGACACTTCGGTCCCCTTCAAAGGAGGCACGTTGGGACCTCACAAAGTGCTCCCAACATCTCTTGACCCAAACACGTTCAACATTCTCAGGTGTTCTGCTTGTTGCAGGCCTTCCAGAACACAGATCACTTTCAACAGATTCTCGACCATCTTTGAAGTGTTTGTGCCACACTTTTATTTGTGCTGCACCCATTCCATCGTCCCTGGAAAGCCTTCTGAATCATCTGAAAAGTTTCTGCCGAGGAAATGTTCAAGCTTAACGCAAAATTTGATGCAAATTCGTTGCTCTGCTTGCTCAGTCATTTTGAATGTAATGGCAACACACAGTACACATACTCAGCGGTGTCTAGCGCCCCACTGATTAGTATAGTGACGTCATCATTGTTCACACATGTGCATTCCAGTCCACTCGCCTTGGCTGCCAGGTTACATCAACATTGCACAAACCGGTCTCCTTATATTAACAATGGCTGGATACTTTCTGGACAGGCCTTGTTTAAAAATGTCCTTTAAAGAAAGAGGAAGAGTGGTGACGGAGATAGATGTGACACCTCTCTGTGTTCATGGAGCTTGCATTCTAGAAGGAGTAACAGACATGTAATTATAATTTGATAAATGCTACACTGGCGAAGCGCAGGGTACTCTGAGAGAGTTCTTAAACTCTATGATCAGCACCACCTCCCAGATTATTTATTTGGGCATGTCTAATTAATTATTCAAACAATCAGTTGTCCCAATAGCATAAAGTCCAGCCTGGTTCTTCTGAGGCCCTCACCCGCCCCCAATGCAGGATCTAATTTATGAACTCACATTGCATTTAGTGGTCATGTCTCCTTATCTGGAATGTCTCCTGCAATCTGGAACAGTTCCTCAGTTTCACTTTTTCTTTTACATGACCTTGACACTTTTGAGGAGCATGGTCACTTGTTCTGTAAAATGTTCTTGAATTTCTTTTGGTCTGACACTTCCTAATGATTAAATGAAACTTACGTGTTTTTTGGCAAGAATACCACAGAAACCATGTTATACCCTTCTTAGCACATCATATCAGGAATTCCATGATATCAATGTGTCACATTTTTTATGATGTTAACTTTGATCACTTGGTTAAGTTAGTGTCTGCCAAGTTTCTCCACAATAAAGACAATACTTTCTCCTTGTAATTAGTGAGGTGAGATAGCCTGAGATTATGCAAATATCTTGTTTCTAATTATATTTTACATACTAGTTTTAGCATCAGTTGAGTGGTCCCTAAAACAATTATTACTGTGGCATTTACCAAATGGTGACTTTATATTTTTGCCATTCCTTCTACATCTGCTTTTTGGAATTCTACTCTAAAGAAGACCTGTCCTTTCTCCTTTATTTATTTATTTATTCAATTATTTGTTTTTATCAGTATCAACTCATGGATATTTAATTTATTCTATGGGTTATAATCCAATATTATCATTATTTATTTTGCCGTCCAAATTGTCCCAGCTTTGGCCTTTAGGAGCTCCTTTAGGTTGGCGTCCAGTCCTTTCAATATTCTTTGATAATTTTTGAGCATTTACTTTCTGACACCATAAGATGATCCAGGTTTATCTTGTACTTTCTGCATCCCAGCAAATGGTGCTTAGAAACCAAGTTCTGGGCCGGGCGCGGTGGCTCACGCCTGTAATCCTAGTACTCTGGGAGGCCGAGGTGGGCGGATGGCTCAAGGTCAGGAGTTCGAAACCAGAGCGAGAACCCATCTCTACTAAAAATAGAAAGAAATGAATCGGCCAAATAAAAATATATAGAAAAAATTAGCCGGACATGGTGGCACATGCCTGTAGTCCCAGCTACTCGGGAGGCTGAGGCAGAAGGATCACTCCAGCCCAGGAGTTTGAGGTTGCTGTGAGCTAGGCTGACGCCACGGCACTCTAGCCCAGGGAACAGAGTGAGACTCCATCTCAAAAAAAAAAAAAGAAACCAAGTTCTAGGTAGTCAGTATATGCATTGCTGCTGGGGTGTCATTGCTTCTAGTTATTCTAAGTGAACAGAGCTAGGAAATACATATATATACAGTCAGCCTCCATATCCATGGGTTCCATATCTGTGGGTTCCACATTCCCAGATTCAATCAACTGAGAATTGAAAATAATTTTTAAAAACAATAAAAAATAATACAAATTAAAAAACAACATAGCATAATAACTATTTATATAGTATTACATTGTATTAGGTATTATATGTAATCTAGAGATGATTTAAATAAAATAAATAAATGAAATAAATACTATGCTATTTTATATAAGGGACTTGAACTTTGGTGGAGGGTCCTAAAACCAGTCACCTACAGATATCAAAGGACAACTGTATACACACACATATACATGCACATCTCTCTATATATTTCTATAACTACCTCTCTATATATACATATATGTGTAACATATGTTATACATATGTAAATTAAATATTCTTATATTTTGCATTTATAAACAGTGTGCCAATGAGTGACATTGTGCACATGTATTTGCATTGCTGGAGGTGTGACTTCAGAATAACTTCCTAGAAATAAGATTACTGGGTCAAAAGGTAAATGCATATTACCTTTGTTAGATATTACTAAATTTTCCTGGGGAGTTTTAATACCTGCCAGTGTCCAAGCCCCACTCCAGAGGTTCCAATATAATTAGCAAAAAGTGAGGACCAAGCATTAACAGCATTTTTTAAATTTTATCCCTTTATTAAGGTGTAATTTGCATACTATAAATTCACACACTATAAGTGCACAATTCAATAATTTTAAAGTAAATTTATGTAGCTATGCAGACATCACCAGTATTGTTGTCTTTTCAAAACTCTCTAAATGATTCTATTGACAGTTAAGAGTTTAAGATGACTAAACTGGTCCACTATTTTTTATTCTTTTTGGTACCATATGGTGTCTCTATTCTGCTACTTGGAGGCACAGGGTTTTTCCTACCTTGCAGCGCTTAGATCCAGTGTAACCTGTTTCACACTGAACAAAACCATACAGCTCAAAATCTGTCTTCATTCTTCAAAGTCACATTGAAGTCACCGGACTCTAAAGGCTGCATGTGACGGAGCGTCCAGCACAGGATATACACTCGGCCAGTGCAGCTCTCTTCCACCAGCCCCTGGTGCTGAAACCACGTCATTAAACCAGACTTAATTAGTGACCTCTTATTCATGTCAATTCATCTCTTCTGTCCCAAAATCCATCTGAACATAATCCTAGAAAAGGAGAAGGCACCATAAATTTTAAATATCTCCTGGAGGAGATAATCTTTTGAATAACTCCCTTAAGAAGCACTCAGACTGTACCATCTATAAATGGTCTAGCATAGACCCAGTCTGGGAAATGTTGGGAATGGTTTCCTTAGGCAGGTGACACTTGAACTGAGCTTTCACTGATGACTGCAAATTAACCAGGGAGATAGAGGACAGCACGTTCCAGGCAAAGCAAGCAGCAGAGGCCAAGACCCTGAAGGAGAGTAGAACAGGAAGGCGGGTGTGCCTGGAGCACATACAGGTGATGGTGGAACATGTTGCTAATAAGACTAGAAAGGCAGACCAGAGACCAGACAATCCAAGTCCTTTTAGGCCTGAAGAATTTTGGTCCTAATTTTAAAAGCACTGGAAACCCACTGAAAACTTTTAAGTGCTGAATTAGATAAGCGGGTTTGTATGACATGATCAGATTTATTGAGAAAAGTTCACTGAGGCTGCGGCGAACAAAATAGACTGGCAAGAATGGCTACAGGAAGAACAATTAGAAAACCTATGTGCTGAAACAGGGAGACATGACTTTTTAAAAAATCCTACTGGTGACTGGAGTGGTGTTAATATCGAGAAAAGCAATAGCCTGCCAGGACTTAATGACTGCTTGACTCTGGGGACTGAGAGAGAGAAAGCTATCCAGGATGACTCAAGTTAACAGACTAAACCACCCACTCCTCCTCCCTGCAGTCATCCAAGGCCCTCTCCTCTCTACTCCTCATTCTTTTGGAGCTTTTAGCTCTTGGCTCTCTGTCATTCTCTCCATTCTGCCATTATTCTTGATTATTTCTATATATATGCCATATATATATATTCTTCCATTATCCTAGTTACTCAGTTCCTTGGTTTCCTCTCCTTCAATCATTGTGTATTCTGTTACGTTAGCCACTGACTCCCACAGACATACCCTTGATCTTTCATTATCATTAACTGAAATTCCTCCATCATCTCATTGCAAATACTTCTTCTAGTACCCCAATTCCAATAATCCTTTGACCCTACCAGGTGCTAAATTCCATCAATTCTACACAATTTCAAGGTCCCTCATTGTATCATATCTTCATATTTGTTACCAGACAGCTTAAATTACAGAATCAATCATTGCAATCACTCTTTCATATATCCTCAACTCACTTAGGCATTTCTCAATTTGTAGAATCTCTCGGCCAGGCCACCATTATTACAATTAAATGGTGCCCCAAGTTGGAGTTGCGTAAAAATAAATGTATGCCAAATGTCTTCTGTTTTCCCCTTAACATCCACTGGCCTTCCTCCTCCCCGACTCGATGCCCTGGGAAGCTGACTTATAAGGACTACATTAACAGAGCCCCCATGCCTTCTGGCTTTCAGTGGTTCAACCAATGGAGAACTGTGGCTGGAAATAAAAGGATAGAGGAAAATTCCAATCAAGATATATATACAACATTTCTATCAGACCAAAAGCTTTTCCCATTTTCCTTTATTTCACTGGTTCCATCGAAATAATTTTCATTGATTCCATTCTTACAAGTTTATCAACGATTGTCCGTGTCCCTAACTGAAGTCAATTCACTTGCCTGATGAGGCAGACTCACTCTCCTTCTGAATTTTGGAAATCTCATCTCCCACCCAGGCCCTTCTAGAGATGTTAGCAGCTCCACTGGTGGTAGACCTGGGTTCCTGCATTATCCCTGTAGTGTGGCTGCCCCTCACCCACAACTTGTGTTTTACATTTATTATTAAGGTATAATTGATACAGTGAAATGCATGTGAGCCACTTAACTTTAACAAATGTGTATACCTGGAAATGCCACATCCCAATCAAGATATACATTTCTATCAGACCAGAAACTTTTCTCGTGCCCCTTTCCAATCCACACACTCGCTACCAAGGCAAGCACTATTCTGATTTCTGTCACCGCAAAGTACTTTTGCCTGTTTTGAACTTCTGTAAATTGAACAATATAGGTTTTATTCTTTTGCATCTTGCTTTTTGCTCTCAACATCATGTCTATCAGATTCATGATACAGTTCTATCAGTAGTGCTTCTCCTTTTACGGTACTATCCCATTATATGAGTATACTACAATTTATCTGTTCTCCTACTCATGGACATTTGGGTGGTTTCTAGTTACCAGCTTTTATACATAAAGATGTTATAAATATTCTTGTACGATCTTTTTGTAGGCATATATTTTCATTTTTTGGATAATTAGAGAGGAATGGAATGGATGGATTATAAAGAAAATGTACATTTATCTTTGCAAGAAACTGCAAAACAGTTTTCAAAGTGGTTGAGTAATTTTATATTCTGTAAGTAAGGCATGATGGTTCCCATTGCTTCATAATTTTGCCAACATTTGGGGTTGTTATATTGTCTTTATAATTTTAGAGTGTGTAGTAGTATCTCATTGTGGTTTTAACTTGCATTTCTACTATTGAGTATGTTCTCATGTGCTTATAGACAATTTGTCAGTCTTCTTTTATGAGGTGATCCAGTCTTTGGCCCAATGGGGAGGAGGGCATTTATCTCTTCATAATTGAATTATAAGAGCACTATTACATTCAATATATATATTTGCAGATGTATATTTTGCCAGTATTTTCTGCCTTGCCTTTCCATTTTCTGTGGGTTAAATTATATTGTATCAGTGTTAATTTGTTATCTGATCATTGTATTGTGGTTATCTAGGAGAATGTCCTTATATTTAGAAGATACATACTGAAGTAGGGGGAAAGTAAAGAAGCATAATGTCTGATATATATAATATATATATACATATATACATACATATATACATACATACATATATATGGGGAGAGAGAGAGAATGATATAGCAAATGTGGTAAAATGTTAACATATGGGGAATCTGAGTGAAGGGTAATTAGGAATTCTTTATACTAGCAACTTTTCTATAAGTCTGAAATTATTTCAACATAAAGTTTTTTATAAAAAAAGAATGTATGATATTAAAAAAAATTATGGAGAGAAGGCACATTAATCAGAAGGAAAACTTTATAGACTGAATGTTTGTGCCCCTCCCAAATTTTCATGTCCAAACCCTAACCCTGAATGTGATGGTATTAGGAAGTAGGGATTTTGAAAGGTGATTGAGGGTAGAGCCCCCATGATAAGATTGGTCCCCTTAGAAGAAGAGGAAGAGACACCAGAGCTTCCTCTCTCTGCCATGTGAGGGTACATCAAGAAGGCAGCTGTCTACAAACCAGAGAGGGCCCTCATCAGATACTGAATCTTTTGGTACCTTAATTTTGGACTTCCCAGGCTCCAGAACTATGGGAAATAAATGTATATTGTTCATGCTACCCAGTCTGTGGTCTTTTGTTATAGCAGCCTTAACTGACTGAGACAGAAGAGTTCATCAGACTTACGTGCTGGTAAGAAGTCAAATTGGATAAGAACTGAGGTATAATTCAAAAAGTATGTTGAGACTAAATTGCAGAAGTCTTAAATGCCAAACTAAGGGGTAACTGACTGTTCCTGAGGACAGTAGGGATACATTTACAGTTACTGAACACTGAGACATGTGTGATGTATCATTTTAGAAAGATTAATCTGACAAAGACATTGTTGGAGAGATGAGAGACTACTTGGAGACCTCAATTAATAGATAATTGCAGCAGCCCAGCAAATGAAGATCTAGACTTGGGTGGTAGTAATGAGAATGAAAAGGAAGGGACAGATATGGCAAGCATTATGGTACAGTAAGTCTTGGTGGGTCTTAGACTCTGTAATTTTCAAAAGCTGCCCAGAAAATTCTGATACACAGCCAGACATGGAAACTTTTTGAGATCAGAGAAGTACTGGCACCATAATGGAGACCCAGAGACAGAGAGATTAGTGGCTGTCTTAGTCTGTTTTCATTGCTATAAAAAAATACCTGTGGCTGGGTAATTTATAAAGAGGAGAGATTTATTTGGTTCATGGTTCCACAGGCTACACAAGAAGCACAGTGACAGCATTTGCATCTGGTAAGGGCTTCAGTGAGGTTCCCCTTATGGTGGAAGGGGGAGGGGAGTGGGCATGCACAGATCACATGACACTAAAAGATGCAAAAAAGAGGGGACGGAGGTGCCAGACTCTTTTAAACAAGCAGTTCTCATGAGAACTAAGAGTGAAAATTCACCTGTTACCGTAAGGATGGCACCAAACCATTCATGAGGGATCCACCCCCATGACCTACACACCTCCCACTAGGCCCCACCACCAATACTGGGGATCAAGTTTCAACATGAGATCTGAAGGGGACAAATATCCAAACCATGTCAGGGGTCAAAGGGAACCAGACTCAGTCTTAAGAATATGGAAGGTTGCTATAATAAATTATAGGTTTAATTATTATAAGACAGAGCAGCTGAACAAAATGAAAACTCAATGTAATAAATCCAGAGGAAATATAATGACTTGGACAACTCTATATTGACTGGAGATGGGTCAGAGATTTGGATAGGGGGTGCTCAATATGGTTTAGTAAAAAATATGTTTATATATGTATTAAATTATAATGCATTTTAAGTTTCATTTCATGTATTTTGGGGACAATACGAATGTATAAAAATACATGGTACAAAACAAGCTCTACCTAATCCTGTTCCCGTTCTTCATCTCCCTCATTATACTGAGCTGTGAAAACTCCCATGCGTATTTCTTAGAGTGAATCAAATGTCTGTTCAAAAGACCTTCCAGTTAAATACTTTATTCTATGCAATTTCTACCTCATGGTCTTCCACAGCACAGCATGGAGAAATGCTTTGTGCTTCAGTGTCAAACAAATTGGAGCGAAGTCTCTCTGCCATACTCAAAGGAACAACATAATTATCTTTTTCTTTCCCTCCTCCCTCTCAGATAGAATTCAAATAATCACCAATAGTGAATATCCTTTTAAAAAGATAAAATCTGGCTAATCCAGAAAGTAAATACATAGTCATATGATGGCATTAAATAAGAATTATATCAAGTCCTTGTCATAGCAAGGTGACCAATAAATGGAAGCCTCTCCTCCAAAGATGTCATCCACCATTTGAGGAGGATGAGATGTAGAAAAAATGTTGTCACTATCTTAAAATACAGTTCATTTGCATTTTGCTGCCCACCTCAGTTCTCTCCACAGGCAAAAACTTCATTACTACTCCATCCTGTCAGGGTACAGAGTATTTCCCAAAACAGGTACAGAGAGGTTACAAAGTAACTTTCAGGAATATTTTTTGCTTATTGTGGGAGGAGACAGAGAGAGAGTAGGCAAAGAACTCTGGGAACAAAATTGTCTCTCCCACTAATTCTATCAATTAGAGTCATTAATGAGCTGTTCTTTTCAAGTGTAAAGGTCTCCTAGGGTTACGCCTCATTTGCACCTGAATGCCATTAAACAAATAATCAGGGTTAGTTAAATTTCTAGGCAGAAAAGTTTGTGGCTGGAAAAGATGTGCAGAGCCTTTTTGAGGTGTAGAGGAAGCAGCTGATAGCCAGAGGCTCTGAGGAGGTGGCCATGTGAAGGTAGGGGAAGGCATGGCAGGAGACAGCAGGATTTGAAAAGGGCAAAGGGCAATGGCCAAGCTCAGTGTTGACATTGTTTCAGAGGTCAGAGAGCAATGAGTGTGTGCCACGCATATTCCGGCATGACTTTCAGATGACTATGGTAAGATATTCAGACATTATAGTTTCCCTTATTTCTATACAAAAATTATAATCCTAACAACAATCTTGAAAGATATTGTATCTTCATTGCACTTCACCTCATGGAGGAAACTTACACAGAGAGATATTATGTAGCTTGCTCAAAGTCCCATGAAGGCTTATACATATACAGCCAAAATTTGGCCATAAAATTTTTTGGACCACAAAACGTGCCTTGTTTTCGAGGAAGACTTCTACATTTCACAGGCTACAAATCCCATCTTTGTTATGTTGGGCTCAGTCTTCTCAGGCTAGAGCTGGATAGACTTTCTACTTCAACTCAATGTCTGCTGGTCAACCTATGCTCTCTTACAGGAGTGTGTCAAAGAGTAGAAAGAACTCAAACTTTGGATTCAGACACACTGAGTTTGCAGTTCAGCTCTGCCACTTACATGCATTCTGACTGTCAGTATATTTCCTCATCTGTGAAATAGATGATCATACTTACAGTATTCTCAGTGGGTTATTTATTGCTACATTAAAAAAAACACCTCATAATTCAGGGGCTTAAAAATAGTATTTATTTTGCTCATAATTTTGTAATGTGATCAGGGTTTGTTAGGGATAGCTCATCTCTGCTCCACTCAGTGTCTGGGGCAGCTTGAACGCTGGGAGCAGCAGGATCTGAAGGCTCGGTTACAAGTTAGGCAATTGATTCCAGCTGTTGTTTGAGATCTTAGCTAGTGCTATCAGCCAGAACATCTACATGTGGCCTCTCCCTGTAGCTTGGACTTCCTCCCAACATGGGTTCCAAAGGCAAGCATTCCAAGAGAAAGAGCACTTAGGTGGAAACTGTATTTCTTTTTATGATCTAGCCTCAGGAGTCACACAGCATCACTTTTGCAGCATTCTATTCTTTGAGACAGTCACAAAGACCTATTTCAGGATTCAGGGGGTGGGACATATATTCCATTAAAGAGAAGCGGCAAGGTTCTAGAAGAGTATTTGGGACAAAAAAATATTGTGGAGGTTGTTATTGGAAACTAAAATGTGCCACAATCTACTTTCAAGCCACAACTCATCTCTTCCACACGCAAAATATGTTCAACCTTCTCCCACAGATGCCTCTCCTAAGCTCATCAGGCTCAGGCTTGAGGTCCAGGATATTATTATTTAAATTAGATGAAATACCTTGAGTGTGGTTCCTTAGGTTTAGCACTTTGAGTGTCATTCCTCTTGATCTGGAGATCTGTGAACTAAAGAGATGACTCCCCTACTCCACACTCCACTGACATACAATGATGTGATTGATAGAGGTAAACCATTAAGTATACACATATTCCAAAAGTGGAAAGCAGATGAAACATAGCAGTTACTGGTCCATGACAATTCTGAAATACAGCCAGATACCTGATATAGTTCCTTGATTAGGGATCGGTCCTACTACCCAAGAATTCTCCATGGCTCTTTCTTTGCCTTTTGGGTTCATTCAACTTACTTACCTTTCCTATTCCATAAAATGTAGGTCATCTTTGCAGCTGAGTATCCTGCTCATAAAAATTTGGGCATTGAAAGGCCTCTTTTGTTTTGTGTTATCTCTATCTTTTTCAGCACAAGGTGATAAAATTCCTTTAAACACTTTGTGGGTTGCTTATGAATCAATTTATAATCCACTCCATTAGACAAAATCCACATGCCCAAGTCTCACAGAGATAAGCCTTTTTCTAACTTTAAGAATATCTCTCTATAAGAATATCTCCCTTAGTATTCTTAGAAACCCTATTGTTTTATGGAAGAAATCTATGAGGCACCCCTTAGGATCCTTAGAGGGCCCTTTGTCTGTTTAAAATGGTCTATAAGGCACTATCTCAAAACTTTATGAGGCCTTAACAAAAGGTTTTATCTTTAGACCGTGTTTTCCTGACAGCACCCTGGATTTGATCTCTGCTCAGAAGCCACATCTTAATTTTAGCATCATTTGCCATCTGGAGAGGCTGGGAATGAGAAACAGTTTTCTTTTCCAACCCAGCAAGTCCTGGAGACTTTATATTTAACAGTGCTTTCTTTAGCTCCTCTCTCTTCCTTGCATTTTACTACAGGCAGCTAGAAGCAGACAGAAGGCAAAGCACTTTCAACCTTCTTTCTGCAAAACTCCTTAGCTAGGAAATAGGTATATTTCCTATTTTCCACCTTACTGCAGGAGACATTGTTGCTAAGCTTTCTGCCACCGCCTAACAAGAGTCCCTTTTCTCCACCTTCCAATAATATTTTCCTCTTTTTCCTTTGAGTTCTCACCAACAGCCTTTTCAAGGGCCATCAGGCCTCACTCTAATAGTTTTCTTGAACTCCTTTAGACTTTCACTAACACTCCCCTAAAGACACTTCCCATTTCCACCTGCCTCTGATCCTGATGCCATTGTCACACATGTTGGGTTTAGTTTTGGCTACACTTCACTTCTTGGAACCAAAATGTGTTCCAGCTATCTACTGTTGCCTATAAAACCACTCTAAAACTTAATGGCTTGAAAGAATGGCATGTATTTTCCTCAGAAGTCTGCAATGTGAGAGGGATTCTGTGGGGATTGCTCATCTCTACTCACCTCAGTCTTAGCAGGGGCAGCTCAAAAGCTGAGGACTGAATTCACATTGTGTCTCTGCTCCGTGCTGTTTAAGACCTCAGCTGGTAGACAACATCTATGGATAACTTGTAGGCTGGGGCCTGAAATCGTCTGAATGCTTGTTTACTCTCATGTCTAAAGGTCGATACTGGATTTTGGCTGAGATCTTTACTGGGGCTGTTGGCTGGAATGCCTACATGTAATATTTCTATGTGTTCTGGGCTTCCAAACAACATGGTGGCTGGGTTCCAAGAGTGAACATTTTGAGAGAAATAGTGAGCCAGGAAGAAGATGCACTGCCTTTCATGACTTAGCCTCAAAAACCATGTATGCCACTTCTGATATATTCTTTTCATTGAGACAGTCACACAAGGCCCGTAAGTTCAAGTAGAGGGGAAACAGATCCCACAATTGGGGTAGTGGTGATGAGGTAAGGTTCCAGAAGAGCATGCAGGACCAAAAATATTACTGCTGCCATATTTGGAAAACACAATCCACCTCAAAAGGGTTAAATGAAATAATTTACATTAAAAAGTAAATACTCAACATATGTCAGTTCCATGCCTCAAGCAAAATATACATTTCTCTTCCATCTTAATCCAAGATATTGCCTTAACATGAGGTGTATGAATGGTCTTTAGAGATGCCTTAGATTGAAAGTAAAATATCATGAGTGTGTATATGTGTATAATTTTTTTAATGTTGAGAGAACATACTGGATTCTTAAAATATCAGTGACCAAGAAAAAAAAGTTATCACTATGATCTTTAACATTGAGAACAATATTTTAAAAATATATTTTGGGAAAGGGATCTATTTTCTGTAATGCTGAAGGTCAACTTTACAGATGTTTCCTTTAGAAAAATTAGCAGAAGGAAAAAGGGCCCTCAACACAAAAAAGTTAAAATTTAATATCTTTTTTATAATCCAATAGATACACATTGTATATACTTAAGCAAACACATATTGTCTCTTTGCTCCATCCTGCCCTTAAATAAGCTCTCAACTGAAACAGAAATCAATTTGCAGTAATTCAGCATGCTTATTTCATTAGAGTAAGCATCAAAGAAGGAACATTATGATAAAAACTAGAAGACACTGGTGATTGTATCAACTTGCCCCTAGAGTTTTTCTTTCTCAAATTTCAATATACAAGCTCCAGTTTCATGAAGCTAGGCTCAAAAGAGCCTAAATTTAGCTTTATGCTAGATTTACATGGGTCATAATTCAGAGGTGACCAAGCCATATAAAGGAGGAAATAATGAAACAAAACACTTTTACCCTTCTAAACCCATTTCAACCACTATTTCCTCATTGTCTACTGCTTCTTGAGTAACAAAGACTGGGACATGGAAGGATACACAAGATCACAAAAGAAAAGAAGAAAAAGTGGGAGGAAAAGAAAGGGGAGCCTAAATGTCATATTAGGGGGCATGTCAGGCACCTGCCACTCCAAACCCTAACATTCCAGAGGGGGAAAATTGGTAACTGTCAGAAATAAGATAGAAATGTCAAAAGTATATATAATTACCTACATTCATTTAGAATAATAATCAATGGTTTTGTTCTACAGTTCCATAAAAATTGCAAATTTCATAGAGAACTAATACTAACGATCCAAGTAGTATAGGCATCATACAAAATATTATGTTCAAGCTATGCCTACAATAAGATTGAACATTGCAGGGATAATTTTTGAAATGGGTGCAATGCTTACAAGTAGTCCGTACCTTGAAAGGTATTATCATTCACCACCTCTTACTATCTGTCTATTTTGCCCCTTCTATATGAACAAATAATTATGAAGCTCTAGTGATCTCTCTCTCTCTCTCTCTCTCTCTCTCTCTCTCTGTAATAGAAACACATTTAATGAATTGGATATGCCCTAAATTTTATTTTAGGCATTTATTATTCTGTTGCACTTGACTTGATTCAGTCTCGAAAGACCTAGTCCACAGAATAAACAAGGTTTTAAATAAATAGCTGAAGAGACAAATATAACACATTAAAAACCTTAAAAATTAAAACAGGGACTTCTGCTTCCATTCGTGACAGACTATCTGGTACTAAAATTGCCCTCCTGCCATAAACAGCTAAAAATCAGGGGGGAAAAGATATATACATATGAATGAAACATATATATATGTGCAACATATGTGTGAAATATATGTGTGAAATATATGTGTGAAATATATATATATAACTATATATATAAAAAATAAAACTCAGGCATTCAACAACAGGTGGCAGCATAGGATTATAATCCCTAAAATAAGGGGAACACATGAAACAAGCCCCACTATTGCCCATTACCCAGGATTTTTCTTTTCCTGGAGGTACTTTCTGAAGGATCCCAAGCAAAGAGGCAGAACCAAGCTAAGCATGGCAGTCTAGCTGAGTTAAAGAGACAAATACTGAAGTTTGAGAAGGCTAAGATAACTGGTATTTGCAGAACAGGAGGGAGCTTCACAAAGAAATAGCTTCAAAAGTATGCATTGAGGTAACCTGGAGTCTTTTCTGAATACTGTATAGTACATACTTAGGTGAATTTTCATGAGAAAAAGCAAAGAACAATTTTTGAGAAGCTATAAGAGAAAAGTTTCTTATAAGAGAGAAGTTATAAGAGAAAAGTTATAAGAGAAAAATTTCCACAATTGACAAAGGGATGGGAGACCTTTGTATATTGACCAGGCAGAGTATAGAGAAACAGGGGTCATTCAGTTGAAATCCCAGGAGGGTCACACCTTTATAATAGGATTAAACTAGCCTTAGAGTTAAGGCTACCCTAGACTTTCCCTAACAAAATTTAAAAAACAAGACTTGAAAGAATCAAACGACTCTTTAAGCCCCTCAAATTCCTTCCAAACCAAACTTCAACTATTTTGAAAGGATGACAATAAAATCTATGCATTCAACAAGGTAACCTTTAAAATGTCCAGTTTCCGAGAACAAATTACTAGACATGCTAAGAAGAAGGAAAATATCATCTGTAAATGAAAGAAAGAGCAGTTTAAAAAAAAACAGAGTCACAGGAAGACAAAGATTTTTAAAACAGCTATTATAAAAATCCTCAAGCACTAAAGTAAATATGAAAATAGTGAGAAAACAAATGGAAGGTATAACAAAGAGTCAAATGATACTTCTAGAGTTGAAAAATGCAATATCTGAAATGAAAATGTCACTGGAAGGATATATCAGGAGAATAGAAAACGCAAAGTAAAAGAGTAGCAAACTTGAAGAAATTAGCAATAGAAATGAATCAAATTAAAACACAGATAGAAAACAAGTTGCAGAAAAGTCAGTAGTAGACTTTCAAATTGTTCTTTGTTTTTTCTCATGAAAATTCACCTAAGTATGTACTATACAGTATTCAGAAAAGACTCCAGGTTACCTCACTGCAAACTTTTGAAGCTATTTCTTTGTGAAACTCCCTCCTGTTCTGCAAATACCAGTTATCTTAGCCTTCTCAAACTTCAAGTTACCTATGGAACAATATTGAGTTGTGAAACATACATGTATTTGAAGCACCTGAGAAGACAGAAGATAGTGAATGGAATAGAAAAAAAAATATGAAGATATAGTAGGTGGTTGCAACCATATGGATGGAGCTCAGAAATTTTTCAGACTTGATACAAACTATAAACATACAGATCCAAGAAGTTCAATGAAATAAAAGTAGGATAAAAACACACAAACAACACACCTAAACCATCATAATCACATTGTTAAAAAACTGTGAACAGAGTGAAATCTTAAAATGGCAAAAAGGGGCACAAAACAGAGAAAGATAATTACTACTGACATTGTCAGAAATAATGCCAACTAGAAGATAAAACAAAGTCTTCAAAGTGCTGACAAAGCAAAACAAAACCCCAAAACTTCTAACTTAGAATTATATGTTCACTGAAAATATCCTTCAGAAATGAAGATATTTTCAGATTAACCAAAGCCAAGAGAATTCAGTGCTCTATAAGGAATGTTAAGAAAAATCTTCTAATTGAAGAAAATAATATCAGATCAAACCTCATATCTAACAAAGAAATAATGAACATCAGATACAGTAAATATGAGGAAAAACTAGTTCTCATTTAAAAATTTATCACTTTAATTTAATTGCTTAAAGTATAATTGACTGTTTAAAGCAAAAAATTATATCAATATATTGGGAAATTTATAATAGATATAGAAGTAAAACGTATAACAACCAAAACAAAAAGAACAGGACAGAGAATAATGAAAATACTTTGTAAGATTCTTACATTATATGTAAACTGGTGTAACAGTATTTGAAGGTAGATTTGAAGGTAGATTAAGATTAAAGATGAAAATTATTGTAAATTCTATAACAAACCCCCTGAAATGAAAGAGATATCACTAATAAGCTATAGAGAAAATAAATTTGTAATACTGAAAATAATATACTCATCCAAAATAAGAAGGAAAAAAGTAAAAAAAAAAGTAGATGATAAAAAATGAAAAAATAGCAATGTAATAAAATTAAAATCAATCTTGTTGATAATTACAGCAAATAAAAAAGTTCTGCACATTCCAATTTGTAAAAGTGAGAGGTTGTCAGACTGGATAAAAATGTAAAATCCAACTATATGTTGTCTACAGGAAATCTACTTTAAATATAAAAACACAGATATAGTAAAAGTATGGAAAAATATATACCATCAAAATACTAACCATAAGTAAGCTTCAGTGACATATTAATATCAGACAAAGGAGACTTTACAAAAAAGAATATTATCAGAAATATAAAAGGATATCTCACAAGAATAAAGGGATTCATTCATCAAGGAGACATAATAATCTACATGTATATTCACCTAAAAACTGACTTTCAAAATACCAGAAAGGAAAACTGACAAAGTGCAAGAAAAAATGAACAAATCCACAATTACAGTTGGAGACTTCAACATCTTTCTTTCAGTAATTGATAGAATAATCAGACAGGAATCAGGATAAAAAGAAAAATATTTGAACAACACTTTCAAACAACTTGACTTTATATTTTTAGAATAATATACACAAAACAATAGAATGCATACTCTTTTCAAGTGCATGGAAAATACACACCAAGATAAACCATATTCTGAACCATAAAATAAATCTCAGTAAATTGAAGAGGATAGGAGCCATTCAGAGGATTGAAGACTTAGGGCAAAACTATTAGTAAGTATGAGAACTAGATATTGGCTCAGAAGACTGAATCCAGTAGCCAGAACCACTTTAACATGCTATTTGCAAAAGGGTAATTCTGCCAATTTCCAGGAAGATATTATTTTTTCCCAGTGATTTATTGGTCAAAGTATATATGCAGAAGAATTCAGACATGCAGAAATAACTCATCCCTATTTGATAAGTAGAAAAAAGGAAAATGGATTTTACCCCTATCCACACCCTATTTTTGCCTACTGAAGGCTTCCCCTTAGAATAGCTTCTCTGATTTTAAACTTCATCCCTGGGGTCCTCAGCAATCTAGAGCAAACAGCCAATTGTGAAATTCAGATCATAGCATGTCACTTTTCTCCATTCTATTCAGATTTCTCTGCTCACAACTATCACTATTACCACACATGGCAAGTTACTTAGTATCTATGCCTCAGTTCTCTCACCTGTAAATGAAAGGCTGCTATTGATTTCATTATTTCATCACTTGTCCGAAAAGCCACTTCAAGATTTTAAAAATTTATAAAGAATATATGGCATCCCTAGTTTTCTGGGGATTAAAATTTTAATGCTTCACTGATTAAATTTAGACTTTGAGCTAAAATAATTCTCAAACATAAATTCATTAAATTCATCAGATGTTTACCAAGTGCTTAATATATCTAAGCCACTGTTCTCAGTACTGTGGGTATATGAAAGGTAGTTAAGGTAAAGCATAAGTCCTGGAGGAACTGATCCAGTAATAGCAATTGTATTTCCAAATATTAACCAGTGGAAAAACTAAAAAATGAAAATTTTAGAAATATGTTTTACATTATTATCTTAAAAGCATGCAATCCTTATGGATAAATTAAACAAAATAAATACAGTACAAATAGATGGGGAGGAAAAATCCAAAACATTTCTGAAAGCAATTAAAGAAGACATAAACAAATGGAGAAATATATAATGTTCATGGATTGGAAGGCTCAATATTTTTTAAGGAAACCATTCTCTCCAAATTGATCTAGGACATCAATGCAATCCCAGTCTAAATCTCAGTAGACTTTTTTGTAGAAAATGAAAATCTGGTTCTAAAATTTATATAAAAATTGAAGGACTTAGAATAGCACAAAACAATTTCAAAACAGAACAACAAAGTTGGAGGACTTACACTGTATCATTTCAAACTTACTATAAAGTGAAATTAATCCCAATAGTGTGCAACTGACATAAGCATAGACATACAGATAAAAGAAACAGACATAAAATATAGAAACAGACCCACAAATATATGGCAAATCAAACTTTCACAAAGTTGCTAACATATTTAAGTGTGAAAAATTATTCTGTTTAACAAAAGATGTTGGAGCAACTGGACATCTATACAGTTGTGACCATATTTACTTCACACCCTACACAAAAATTAAAATGTGTCATAGAAAAACATTTAAAGAAACTTCTAGAAGAAAATACACGATAGGATTCTTCATTATCTTGGATTAAACAGAAATTTTTAGACAGAACACAAAAGCAAAACCACAAAAAAGTTTAGTAAATTGGTCTTCATCAAATTTTAAAACTTCTGCTCTTTGAAAAACACCATTAACTAAAAAAAAAAAAAGGCAAATCACCAACTGAAAGAAAAATATTTGCAATGCAGATACTTGATAAAAGTGTATATACTATATAATTCCATTCATATTAAATTGATTTTTGCAAATCACTCTTGTATTTTGTGACCTTGCTAAATTAAAATTTTAGTTCTAGTAGCTTTTTAGTAGATTTGTTAGGATTTTTTATGCACACAATCATCTCACATGACCATTTACTTCTTTGTTTCTCATCTGTATTGTTGAGGGCTTGCCATATAATTGTGCAGCTTAAGAATTAATCTTAGGAGA
>VBSM01001562.1:6533990-6603514 GCA_008086735.1 Cheirogaleus medius
TGTGTTTCTTTGTGTTTTGTGTTCATCCCCCATCCTGCAAATGGGCCACGACACTGTATGTCTTTTATTTCTTTCTCTTACCCTATGTCATAGGCTAGATCTCTAATACAGTGTCCAATAGAGGTTGGTGAGATCAATTTATTCCTGATCTTAGTGGGAAAGCATTCAGTCTTTAACCATTAAGTATGACAGCTGTAGGTTTTTCTTAAATTTGCTGTGATTTACAGAAAGCAATGTGAGGATTCAAATACACACACATACACATTTATTTATCCCAATTATTCATCTGTGTTTAAGGGAAATAACCACAGTTGGGGGGTCCTCATTTTGGCTCTGGCTGCACTAGCTTTGCACCTACCAAGTAAATCATCAACACCTATCCCCTTTCTCTGGCTCTCTTTTCTAGAAAACCCAAATTGAGAAAGATACCTACATCAAGAATGTATGAGTGAGAGAATAACCAAAAGAAGATGAGACTTAAACTGAGTCTTATTAGAAAAATAGTAGTCAATCATGTGAGTTAGAAACAAGGAAATTCCAGAAAGATGGAAAAATAATTATGTGAAATCCCAGAATCGTAGATAAGCATGCAGTGTTTATATCACTGCCAGTAGTTTTGGTTGACAAATGTATTAGGAAAAGACATGAGAGATGAGCCTAGGAAGGGAAAAAAAGAAAGGAATTGAGTTTCTATTAAATTTCTACTTTGGCCTAGAAGTAAATGGAGAGCTTTTAAATAAGATTTTTGGAAAGATTTTATATAGGAAAATAATGTGATCACACTTATTATTTAGGACCATCATGCCCACTACTTAGACCAATCACTAATAGTTGTCTGTAAGGGAATAAATTTATAGGAGTGGAAATGGAGACACAATATGAGAAAAGTCCACGGCAGAAACCAAAGTAAGAACTGGTAGGGCCCCCAAATAAGATAGTAGTGGTAGCATGCAGAGTAGGGACCTACAGACGGAGAGGAGGGACAGATATGTCAAGGAGGGAGGGAGAGTAGGACTTGGTTGTTGGGTTAAACAAGAAGTTTCATAGGCAAGGGAACAAGTTTGTCTTGAAAGAACATTAGTTCATCTTTTACAAAATATTTATAGCCAGGATATATAAATTATACTGACAACTCAGTAATGAGAAAAAAAACAACCAATAAAAAAGTGGACAAAATATTTTGATGTACTTTACAATATACAAAATCAATATGTGAAGGAAAAGAAGCTATATGTCATGTGATCATAGAAATGCAACTTAAAATAACAATGAGATACTACTGCATTTCACTAGAAAAGCTAAAATGAAAAAGTCTGAAGCAACTATTACTTTCACACACTGATAGTGAGTGTAAAATGGCACAAATACTTTGAATAGTAGTTTCCATTTACACTCCTATGTATTTACCCAATCACACTCCTAGATTATTTACCCAAGAGAAATGCAAACATATATCCACAAAAAGGCCTATCCATGAATGTTCACAGCAGATTTATTCATAATATCCCCAAACTGGAAACAACCCAAATGTTCAACAAGTGAATGGATGAACAAATTGTGGTATGTTAATAGAATAGATTTGTACCCAGAAATATAAAAGAACAAGCTGCTCACACTTCTAACAACATGGTTGAATGTCAAAAACAGTATGCTAAGCAAAAGAAGTCAGACACAAAAAAATTACATTTTGACATTTGAGTCTGAAGTAATTGTGTCAAATCCAAATGAATATATCCGAAAGCAGCTGGACATTAGGGCCTGGATTTTATTAATAGAGAAGTCTGGAACAAATATGCAGGTTTGGAAGTCACCAACCCTGTTAAAGATAAGAATAGATGAGATCAGCAAGGAGGAGTGATTAGAAGCGTTTAGGAGAGCCAAAGCCAGAATCCTGGGTAAATATTAGCATTTTAGGGATGCACAGAGAAAGGAAAATACATGAAGAACACAGAGAAAAAGGAGAGGTAATGGGAGGAGAATCAGAAGAAAGTGATATTTCAGAAGCAAAGGAAAACAATTCTGGGAGAGGAAATTTTGTTGCAAAGGCCCTAAAGGGACCAAGGAAGAAAAGGGTAAATATTCTTTGCACTAAACTACTATAAAGTCATTAGGGAGCACAGAGGAGGCAGTTTTCGAGAAACAGTGAGAGCAAACATTCTGTTGCAGTGGGTTGAAGAGTGAATGGGCAGAGAGGAGAAGGGGACAGAGAATGTGCCCTACGCCTACAAAAGTTTGCTTTGGAAAAGAAAGAAGAAATAAAAAGTCTGTGTATTCTGAATGGCATCTTCCCTAGGTTGTAAATTTTTGGTATTTCAGAAATATAGCAACTAGATTCTCAGTAAGATGTATATAATACCACCCATATATTTCTGATAAACGAAAAGCAGACATAAAGAAAAGTGCATTTTATGAACTAGTTTCTGTGTTATATAAAAGGAAAGATTCAGGTTGTGGTATAGGATTGAAATGTGTTTTGCAAATTCTCGCTTTTTCTCTGTGCAGAAAACCTAGGCTGTATTTCCCCCCGGTTCCGGTTCACTTGTATCTTATATGATTGTGTCACCTTGTGTTTCTCCATTTAAAAATAAAAGGCAAACTCAGCAGTTTCTTTTTCTTAAACTGCTTCAGTAACCAGCAGTTGCCACATTAAAAGCTTTAGCTGCAAGACTATAAAAATAGTCTAATGCTCCCTAGCAAGTAACTACATTTGAGCCAATTCTCTTTTCAGGGACATAGCAAGGTCAAATCAAATAGCTAGGGAAGTACGGGCTATGAGGGAGAAGGGAAAGTCAGTTGACATTCAAAGGGCAAAAGTGCATTGTGCTTGGAATGTTTTGTGTAAATGTTAAACAGTGCCCACATTTAACCACCTGCTTCTTGTTTAGAAGGGTTCAAATGAACAATTTCAAGCACAATTGAGTAACACTCAAAAGAAAATCAAGTGTAATTTCCTAAGTTGCTGAAGCAAGGGTTCTTCTATGAAATCGCCATTAGTGTTTCTAAACCTGATTTGATTATATTTGAAATTTAATGCACACAATTCAGGGGCACCTAGAAATCTCTTTGTGCAAAGATGGAATTACAAGGTAGACCTTTATAAATGATTGTTTCTTTCTGTGTCTGTGTGTATTTTTTTAACTCCCTGGGTCACATGTGATAAAACTAAATTATTAAAGATAAATCTTTCTTTTTTATTCTATTGCTTGTGATAATATTTTGCTTTACTTTTAAGACACATTAAAAAGTATGGGGAAAAGCACCATCTAAAGACACCTACATACATCACACTAATTGTATAGCTCATCTTAAAATTCATCATCTGTCTGCTATCCTTAAATATCTAACAATTAGGGGAGAAAGGTATGGTGGAATCCTCAGATCACTTTGATAAATCTCTTAAGAAGGTAATTCTTTTATTGCCTTTATTAAATACCAACTTCACATGATCACTGTTGCTTTAAAACCTTCAGAGTCTCCTTCAGTGACATGATCAAGTTTCAACGCTGTGATCTGATCCTTACACAAACCCTCCTGCCAACTCTGTGGGTTACTGCCAAGAGCATTCCTGCCTTTGCTTTGGACGTTTTTTTCCTGCTAGGGACCTCTTCCTTATATTCCACTCATACAAATCTTTCCCATTCTACAAGCCTCAGCACACCAATTTTCTTGACTCTTCCAACTTAATTGATACTTGATTTCATTGTCTTCATTAACATATACTTGTACCCACCCTAGGCCTTAATAATTTTCTTCCTTATGACATCTCTTGCATTGCTATCTTCTAAGGTTAATTAGCTTTCCATGTGCATGCTTGTCTTCCTAAGTAGATTATTTTCGTAATGCAGAAGCTTACTGTTTTAACGCTTACAATGACTGTTATGATACTATGTATTAATACTTAGTAGCAATGCTTGATAAAAACTTATTGACTAATATTTGAAGGGAAAAGAATATTCATGTATTTTAATTATAAAAGTGATTATAATTATAATTTTGTTAGAGCATTAAAAACCCCAAAACTCTCCATAGGAAAATGTTTCTAATAAATAGACTTTAAAGAAACTATTTAAATCAAAGTTTTAATAACTCCTTAATCTCAACATATGACTATTTCCTGTAAAAGTCATAGAGCATTTCTTGAAAATATCACTTCTAGAACACTCCATAAAACAGCTTGGATTTAGTGATTCCCCAATCTCCAAGAATTTATCCTCATGAAAGAAAATTAACTATCCAATTTTAAGTTCACACTTTAGGTAAACTATTTCATCAATGTGAATATTCACCAAAGTTCACATATATTAGTGTTTAAAAATGAAAATGCTGAAATTGCAATATTACAACTGAAGAAAGAAGAAGCTATGCTACTGTTGCTGAAACTAAAGCATTCATTTTATTTCATGCATAGGTTTCACAATCTACACTTATGTAAAATAAATATTTTGGCTTTCTTTACAACTCCAAGAAGAAACTAATGATGAAGCCACTTGAGAACTTGACTTAATGATTAAGAATGCTTGGCTTGTGAATCTGGTTAGTGCCAACTTAATACAAGGTAATCAGGGCACTTATTAACAAAACTGTCCCCCAAATGGAAAAAAATAATTAAGAAGCAAAAGAACTTAAGAATCTATACCAAAAGTAAAACCAATGCAGCGTTCTGCCTCTCTTAGGTAAGTTCTGGAAAATATCAACTCTATGGGGTTAGAAATACAAACCAAGCAATTCATCTTCTCATAATGTTTAGCAATGAATTAGGCTAAACTATTCTTGGTTGAGTTAAAAACCCAATCTTAAGGTTTATTACAGATATTGGAGGGAGGGGCAGTGTGTAACCAGTTTCATACAGTATTTTTCACTATCCAAAACATATTACTCTTAATGTTTTAAAGCTATATCTTCAAACGTTAAGTGAAATGACCCCTAATTCCAGTGCTCAACAATTTACTCATTATGACATAATAGACTATTATATGTAAGATACACTATAATGCCAATTAATCCTAAGTGCTATAAAGAAAAATGAAACAGGCTAAGTGGGTAGTAAATGACAAAGAGTGCTACTTTTGAAAGGCTGGCAAGAAAGGCTCATTTGGTATGATGGCATTCTAACAGAGAATTACATTATATATTAATTAATAGCTGAAGGACTAACATTCCAGGCAGAGAAAATAGCCAGGGCAAAGGTCCTGAGGCAGGCATGTGTTTGGCAAGTTCAAGAAACAGCAAGAAGTCAGAGTCTGGAGAACAGCTGGAGATGGAAGTGGGGGATACTGGAAAGGAAGGTAGAGAGATATCAGATTTCATATCCTGAAATGGCTATAGACATGTGTTTATGATTTTATTTTAAGTGAAATGGAAGCTATTTGAGGCTGGAGAGCAGGTCAATCCAGGGGTCTTTCAATAAATGCTTATATAAGTGCAACAAACAGTTGCCTACCTGGAAAAATAAAACAAAAACCATCGTCCTAAGTAGTATGCAGAGAAATGGCTGTTGAAGAAATGTTTATTACAGCTCTGAAATTTTAGAATTCTAGAACTCCCTGGTAGGAAGGAAGGAAGCAAAATTCCAGTGCACATTGGAGCCAGGAATTAAGTTTCCACACCCTCCCCATACACTGCATATAAATATAAACACGATTTAAAAATAATAGGACATAAATGTATAGAAACCAAAATATGACACATCCTCTTTTATTTAAAATAGAGCTCTATATGCATCACAAAAAACAAGTGCAAGAAGTGCTTAATTTATTGTCTTTGCCACTTTACAAAACAATACATTTTCAGAAAATGCATACATAAAAATATAACATTTAGGCAGATAAATATTTACATCTGAAGACAGATGAAAGTTATGCAATAATATTAAAAAGCTTTAAAATAAATAACTTTTATGACTTGCTGTTGGTAAAGTTAAACATTTTGGTATAAATGCTATCACTGAATTTTTACTAAATTCTAAAATACTATTATTTTAAAATAAAATAAAATAGGTTTTTATATATTACTATAAAATACATATTTTCACAAACTAGAAATTAATGAACATCTGAATATCATTCATTTCTCTTTAGAATTTGGAATTCTCTTCACCTTTCCACCATTAAAATGCAACTACTGAAATCTCCATCTGCATATTTTTGATATAATTTATTGTCCAATTCTTATTTTAAAGCCTAATTTACTTTTTCATATTTCTTATATACATTCACTTGGGCCTGACTGTTGAAAGGCAATATCTTTTTAACATACTTAAGAATATTAGCTAGCTTACAAAAAAGTCTTTACAACAGTGATTCTTTTCACAGTAGTTCAAGAGTTCAAGGCATGTTTTGCAATGTCAAAATGCAATGGTTTTGACATTTGTAATATGTTCTTAGGTATAAGAAGAGTCACGCTACCAAAAGAAAAGTATAATTAGTATTAGTACTTTGAAAGTCAATCCAAAATTCCTCTTTTGAGATGTGAATCTAATTTTCTGTTTTTAGGACATTTTAAAACCTGAAACACAGATCAAGTTTGAATAATCTTCACCAGTCTAGGATCATAAGAGTACACGAATTTGACACTACTCATTGTGAACACAAACTAGAATTTAATATTTTGGCTCAGATACCCTTACTTTGTATAAAGAGAAAAAAAGCTGGATCTTTAAAAATACTTCATTACTATTATTTAGCCTATGGAAGGAATGGAGGTATTGGTAAATCCCATTCTATTCTTGCATTTGTTAGACAGAATTTAGGCAAGTAATCCTCCTCACAAGCAAAGTCAATAAATAGCCTCATGCATGGAATGAAAACTCTATGGAGATATCAAAGTCAGGGTCTATGTGCTTTGTTGCAGATTGTCTGGGTTAAAAAATTAAATCAACAGGATAAACATACAACCTCTCTCCTTTTGGAAATGACAGGATGAAAAGCCAAAATATTTTTTCTTCTAAGTTCTCTGTTCAATTTGCAGATGTCTAAAATTACTTTGAATTTTCCCTTTCTGATGATATATAAGCATGGCCATTACCTGAAGATATATAAGCACATAAGGTACTTTTCTGCGAAATATAAAATTATGTCTGGGTTGAGGAGCCAATTGCAGTTTGGATTTTAGCCCTGACCTACCCTTCCCTGGGAGTATTTGTGTAGAGCACAACATGCCCAGCTGGATGTGGTGACAGTGGATATAAAGTTAATTTCCTAATGCATTCAGATTCATAGTGGCCCTATTAACATTCAGATTTATGTAACCCATAATAAAAATCTTGCAGTTGAAATTGTTAGGTCTGGAGAGAAAACTTCTTGTAAGATAACATGGACCAATGATCAGGAAATACAGTCACATCTGAAAATATTAAAATCTAAGATGAGATGGAGAACATATTCTCCCAAATGTTATATTGATCTACAACTGAAATAGAGAAGTATCTTGACAGTTCTTAATAAAGGAATTTTAAAATGGAAATTATTATCTAATTTCAATATAATATTACATTCCAAACCATATGGCATAATGGCTTAGTTTAAAAAGATGGCAAAAGTAAAACAAAGCAATGGTATGAAACAGCGAAAATAAATTTAGCGATTACATTATGAGACATATATTTCACATTGTCTTTCCAAGTCACTGTCTCTCAAGTGGAAGCTAGCATTAAAGCAAAAGTAGACATTCTTTATATGTTAGCTAAAAGCTAGGCTATAACTAGACAGCTAGTCTTTTTAAAGTTTAAAAGAAAGTCATCTCTGCCTTTACAAATATCCTTTTTATGATGTCAAGTGAAGAATTACTGGAGAAGTCATGAGATGAGACCTCTTATCCATAGGTGGGGAAATTAAAGTCTCCTTAAGAAGTTCAATGTGTAGCAATCTGGATAGGGCTAGAATATAACTAAAGAAAGACAGGAATTATAGAGTGATTTGGGATTGATGAAATCAGACAAATATATATATATTTTTTAATGCAGTGAAAGAAGATGAAAGCTGAAGATAAACTAATGAGAAACTAAGAAAAGAAAAAAAAGTCAGATAATATGCCACTAGACAAAGTCCCAGGTTCAACTACCAAATTATCTTTCACTCCCCATTTGAATGCATAAAGAGAAAGAGCAATTCTTACAGAAAGTGGGGAGGGTGTCATGAAGCTTCTCTAATCCCTACTTACGCCAAGAAATCCTATACTCTCACAGTTCATAAATTTCACTCAATTTTATGAGCACTCCAATGGTTGCCTACCTAGTTTGACAACTATGTTGCACCTCTCTCTTAGCCTATTTACATTTTTCTCACTGACCTCACCCCGAGTGAGCAAATAATTTTAGTAGAAATACAAAGAGAAGTGGCATTTTTGTCATCATCAAGTGACACATATGTTAGTGCACGTTCAAGATAGGTTTAGATGCATGCTAATTGATTTTTTTTATTAGTAAGAGTTGGGGCTATGGGAGGGCACAGTGCCGGATGTCAACATTGGGTTGTCATATCAGTTCTGCTAATATAGAGTAGCCATTTAAACTATGATCCTTTGTTTCTTCATCTATAAAATATTAGAATCAAGTTATAGAATGTCTTAGGTTCTTTCTAATTCCAAAATCTGATTTTCGTTTCTGGCTGTGACACATCTGAAATAATTTAGACCATGAAGGGATTCCCTTTCACTAGAAGGCTATGATCCAGAATGATTAAGTTAAGTAATAGTTATTTTTTAAAATTAGGTCCTAATTATAGTTTTGGAAGACAGTGAGGGAATATTAATCACTTCGGTACGGTGCTCACCGGCCGGGAAACCTTGCCCACAGCCGGCACTCATAGTCCACACGATAGTTTGTGCTGTGCATTGACGACGAATCCGTTTTGCTCTTGTGTGATGAGGAAAGCTTTAAAGCACTGAAAGCTTGTTTTACTTTACAGGCAGCTTTAGGAAAATAACTATAATAACACCTACTAAGGACTTGTTAAAAGGTCACAGATTCGTAGTAACTTATTAGCTGAATGTACACACTGCAACTGCAGAGATAAAAGCTGTAAAAGTAAAAGCTTTTGGCTGTCGACTAAAGTCGACGCTCGGCTGTGCACGTTCATCTGTGGCTGACAACTATAGTCGACACTGGTACCGAAGTGGTTAAAAAATTAAAAAGAAAGGTGAGAAAAACAATGAAACATAAAGAAAGGCTAGATGAAAAAAAAGAAAATCAGATATCTGAATATTTGCAGTAAAATGCTTTTTTAGATGCCTGTATTATATAAAAATTCTACTTAATATTAAAATTTGTATGAAAATTTTACACTGTAACCTACTTTTTTTGTTGTTTACAAGAAGCTCTCAAGATCAAAGGAATTACCGTTGTCACTAAATTAGCGAATAAAGTCCAGGTAGGCATTACCATATGGAGCTAGAACAAAGCATTGCCAAACACAGAAGTGGTATGTTTCACAAAAGAAAAGAGGTTTAGCATATCTTTGAAAGCCACAATGGCACCATTTTAAGATACTAATACTAAATATTTCTAAGTAGCTTATAATGTTGTATTTGTGAATTTATTCAAAGGAATGATTATTGAAGACATCAACTGCAAACTTTTGCTACTATTACTTAATTTCCTAATGGAAAATAAAATCTCCACATTTTAAATAAATTTATTTAATCAAACACATTTTCATATTTATTTTAAACAATCGAAAATTGTCCCCTAACAAGAAATTTTAAGTTGTTCACTCAAACTTTGTATACAATGGCAAAGGTCAGGTCCCTGCTTTCAGCTTATTTGCTAAGGAGGTTCCCTGGTACTTTTGCTTAGACTCCAAGATAGCCCTGAGTTTTCTCTGCCCCAGTAACTCACATGGTGGCAAAATTCTAGGATAGTAGTAGTTTTGTTTTGTTTTTGTTTAGTAATTCTAAACTAGAAGTATTAAAATAATAAGTTATTGTAGAACTTTGAATCTAATGAATCTATTGTAGATTTTCATTTTAAAATAAAAGCTGATTTTGAATTTTTCAGACACTTGCAACCAGGTTACTATTTTCATACAATCATGGAAATTTAAAATGCAAAGTTAATTGAAAGTATAAAGATGAAAAGCAAGTGCTATGCCTAAAATAGTGCACGACAGTCATGTTTCACTTAACTCTCAAGTCAGAACATAAATTAAGAATTCTAGATGTGACATGCCAAATATTTTAGACATAGAAGAAAGCATACAACAGAATCTGTACCAATTACAAACTTAAACGCATAACTTACAAGGCAACAAGTTCATGCTGAGATATTGACAACAAATAATGTTTCTCTTATTTTCAGAAAGTGATGCTGCATATAAACCCCATCTCTACTTCATACAGTACTGAAAATTTGTAATAGCATTTTCTCCAGTCTTGCATTAGGACCAAATGCCAAAATATCTGAAAGGAGCAAAGGACACTGATAGTTTGAGGCTAACCTAAGAAGAATACTTTTTGCTCATAACAAAATTTAAAAGAGTAAATATTGCACAATGGGACTCCATTAAAAACAAATAATATAAAACTTAACAGCATAGGTATATACAGTAAATCTGCCTCATGCTCTCAACTTTATCCTATTTTTATAAGTGAGCATTTTCTATGCATAATCCTGTTGAGAGTTTAGGAAAAATTACAGCTTTTAACATTTTCCTTATCATTTTTGTTGCTCTACCCCCTTTCTTAAAAAATGTATTTTGTAATTGAAATATAAGACTATTCAGTTAGGAGTTATAGTTAACCAACACAAGAACAAGAAAAATACCTCAAAATGTACAACCACACAGATTTCTTCAGAGTGAAAGTTGAACTGATAAAATGTGAAATTATATTTAGACACTCCTAGTAAACTATAAAACATAATGACAAGGAAAAGGCAGATGTTAAAATTCCTCTCTTAAAAATTCAGTAAGTATAAAGTGAATGAGTATTTAAGGGAATAAAACAGAAAATATTATTTTTGTTTATTTGAGACTAGAGTACAACCATAGTAAATGTTAAATAAATAATTTCATTCTCGTATATGCAGAAACAATCTATGAGAAATCAAGGTAGCAAGCACAAGCAAGGTTACCCCTTTTTAAATAAGCTCTTTAAAAAAATCCCTTCAATAGGCACTTCTTAAAACTGAAGATATATTTAGATTATCTCTAATATCCAAATAAAGATACTTTCTAAATGTGTTGCAGATTGAAAGTGATTTTCAACCTATTCTAGAAACCCACTGTCACACAGAACTCAAGACATCCCACTTTGTATTTTATCTGTCAATTTACTTTCTTCTCCCACACACTCACATCCCTGTTCCTATTCCCAAATTAGACTTTAAAATCACTGAGGGCAGGACCTCTCTATTTTTTTATTCCCTCTTGCATCCAATATTGTGGCAAGCAAGATATGAGGTGCCCCGTGATTATTTAATAAATGGATGAATGCATGAATGAGAATGGAAGTATATGCCAAACCCCATAGCTGTCAGTTTTTTGCCTTCTTTATTTTCAACTTAGTCAAATGAAGATGGATGCAGTAACATATTTCCATAGTGAACTGAAATATAATCACTAAATTATGCTCTATGTGAAAATACATAGGTATATCTGGCAGAACACTGTTACTCAAGTTGCGCTTTATAGAACACTAAATGAGGGATAATAAAAAAGTTTCCCCTCCTCCTAATAAAAGGGTTCCACCATGGTCAAATAATTTGAGAAATTCTGTTTTAAAAAATCAAGCAACATTTCTTTACTGTTAACATTTACTTTACTCCTCAAAGTACATTATATGCTAATGAGCAGTATTACTTTCTAAGAAGCTATCAAAGAATACTTTTGGTCTTGGATCATCTCAGCAGGAGAATGTTCTAAGAAACAGAGTTTGGAAAAAAAATGTTTTAGAGTAATAAAAGACACCATGTTAAATCTCTTTCACCAAAGCGGTATTATAAATTTGAAGGATGTATTTAATGTCCCATTAAATATTCATCACTCTGTCTCCACAGAAACTAAAATGAAGGCAAAACCCTCATGAGCAACCTTCTGCACCAACTTGCTCATATGGAAAGGATAGGGAAATACCTATTTACTGTTGCTGATACCCTCTGTAGGGTTTGGTTGTTACACCTCATTGAAGAGTTTTCATTTTCCGCAAAATATTTCCTTCCTTCCTGTTCCCTTTCTGTCCCTTTCTTTCTAAATGTGTATGTGCAAAAGTAATAGGGACCTCTGAATTACATCTTAAAGACATCTTCAGATGATGGAGAGTCATATCTGATTAATCTGTGGAGGTGTTCAGAAAACATTCATACTCATTAACAAATAGGGTAACTGATATTTCTATGAGGAAAATGTCAATAGATATGAGTCTGAGATCCCATGCAGGTCCATTGTGATTCTGCAAAATAACTCAATGTGACTTCTGAATGACTAAACCACAAATATCATAATAAAAGATGTTTCTTCATACGGAGAAAATAACTACAGGAATTCAAGGGAAAGTAGGAGGCTAGCTAACTCTACAGTGTTGATTATCCTAAGATTTGGACCTAGTGCCAGCTCTGCCATTAGCTGTGTGACTTCGGGACATTTCCCAGTGTACCAGCATATCAGGTGTCTCTTTTGTAAATAGGAGGAAGTTAAGGTTAGTGGCTTTCAAACTATCTGCCCCAGGGACTGCTGTAGCAGTGAATTATGAACAGTAGGGGAATGGGGGTGGGGAGGGGTGGGACTAAGCAAGTGGGACTCTGACCTCACACCTTCCACTGAGCAGCTCCACTTTTACATGTTTTATATATTAGAATTTAGAGCAATATTTATTTTTTTAAAAGGTCCTGCTAATTTAAAAAGGGAAAACCATAGATTGCATGACCTATAAGTTCTGTTTTCATATAACATGCTCTACTTCACATTCGTGAATATGTTCTCATCTCAGAAAAAAAGAAGGTTTTTACATTTTTTATTGATTCATGTGCTCTTGGTTCAAGTAAAATAAAACCTTAACGACTTTATTATTTTTACACAGCTTATTTTACACTTTCATAATATCGTTCTTTCTTATTAAATAAAAAGATGAGTTAACGTGTTGCTTTTCAAAATAAAATTAAACACAACATGGAGACTGGATGAAGTCAACTCCTGCTCATGCTTAACTTTAGAGTTATCTTTTCATGCTGCCTATGGGCACTTAAATACTGTACTGCATTATCTTTGAGGTAGAACAACAACAACAAAAAAGGCAAAACATTCACATAAAGAGGGAAATGGGAGAGAAAGCTGTGAGAGATTTCTTTTTAACACAATCGTCATCATCAGGCTTTGCAGTCTTCTTTGACACAAAGTTGAGAAATAGTCTTCTTAACACGAAGGGCAGTTAGGCGGGCTGCCCCATTGGCATACCAACACTCACGCATTACTCTCCCCATGATGCGGAGTGCCTTTAAGAGAGAGAAAATATCGAAAACTTTAGCTACTCACATAAAACAGAGCAAAAAAGAAGCAAAACCACAAACCCAGGAATTCGTACTAAGATTATAAATATACATATATACATATATACATGTGTGTATCTCTCTGTGTGTGTATATATATATATATATGTACATATGATCTTGCTGATCTTGCTATGTAGCCCAGGCTGGAGTGCAGTGGCTATTCACATGCATGATCATAGCATACTTCAGGCTCCAACTCCTGGGCTCAAGCGATCCTCCTGCCTCAGCCTCCTGAATAGCTGGGACTTTAGCACATCGCACTGTGCCTAGTATCCATGCCAAGCTTTGATGAAGAAATAGTAAACTTAAGACAATATGAGAAAGAGATTAGGGTCCTACCCCTTCAGAAATCCTATCAAAACACAAATATTAACCTTATAGAGACTAACTCAATTAAAAATTCAATCCATTGATTTCTGGGAATATGGTAGAATGGCTATCTTTTAAAATCCTCTAAGAAAGAGCATGAAAGACATGGAGGGACATAGGAAGGGTTGGAAATTACCTGTATCTTCATCTGGGTGATGAGTACACATATGTATACACATGAAAAAAACTTTATCAGACTGTTTACTAAAACTTGTGCATTTATCGTATGTAAATTTACCACAATAAAATAATAGTCCAAGTATAAATTTCAAAAATTCTGAATTAAAAAAATTAACACAAATGAACTGGCAAAGAAATAAGATAAATACTCAGAGGAGAAAACAATGAGAATGCATGAAACCAGAAAAATGTAGAAAATCACTGAAGCAGGTGGCTTCTGTGGTGACATCTGTTTGATCTCATGGTCTAGAGCTTCAGAATTGATGGAACACATTTAAAAGACAGGAAATACAGCCCAAAGCACACAGAAAAGTGTCAGAACAAGATACTTGCAAAGCCCTGAATTTAAGGATGAATCTGTTCCAGAAAGAAAACTTATAAGAGATCAATTACCTATATTTTGGCTCTTGACAAAGAAAAAAAAAAACCGAGCCCACACCTTTAAACACTGCAGTAAATCTGAGTTCGTAATGAAAATCCACAAACCGTAAGAAAACTAGGTACCATAGCAAGAGTCAATTGAAACAATAAACAGTAGAATCAGACCCCTAAAAACGTTAGATGCTAGAATTAAATAATATAAAATAAGTATATAAAATATAATTTTAAAAGAACATGAAAATTCAAAATATGAGTAAAAAGAGTATTTTAAAAATAAAAATGTAACAATAAAATGTCTTGGTATGAAAAATGTAACAGTTACAATAAGGAAGTCAATGGATGAGTTAAATGATGGCAGATTAGACACATCTGAAGACAGAATTAAAGAACGGAAAGATAAATCTGGGAGATACAGCATTAAGACACAAATATGGAAAATATGTGTGAATAAAAGGCAAGTAAAATAGAATGAAAGGTCTAAAATGCATCAGATGAGCTCTCCAATAATGGGTAATAGAGACAATGTGAGGAGGAACTATTTGAAGAATTTTCCAGAACTGAGGAAAGTCACAAGTCATCAGAATTATAAAGTCCAAAAATTCCAAGCAAGGTTAACCAAGAGGCATCTACACAAAGTACATCATAGAAAATTATAGAATGCTAAAATCATGGAGAAGTTCATAAAAGTAGTCATAAAAAGAAACTAAATTAACTTGAACGTTTGCTGACTTCCCAATGTCAATAATGGAGGCCAGATGACAATGGAATAGTAACTTTAAGGTGTTTAGAGAAAATAATTGTTAACCTAAATCTGTGTGCTTAGACAAACTGTTCAAGACTGAGGACACAGTAAACACATTTTCAGACACTCTAAAACCGAAAGAACTTACAACCTAACTAAAAAAAAGAAAAGGAAAGGAAAAAAATACTTTTAAAGAATATAAATCAAGAAGTCAGAAAATAATCTGAGAAGGAAGCTCTGAGAGGCAAGAAGAAATGTTAACCAAAGAATTTGATAAACATGTGAATAAGTATAAATAAACAATGATGGTATAAAATCAGGCCACTATCTAATATTAATAAATGGGATTATCATAAAATAAGACATAAGAAATAAGTAAATTACTGAATAAAAATTGCTTATATCAGTAATGTACAAAATCAATCACATTTAAAATGACTACACTGAGTCTATTCTAGAAATGTATGATTGGTTTAACAGTGGAAAATCTATAAATGTGATTCATTGCATTAAAAGACTAGAGCAGAAATGCCATATCATCACCTTATAGAGAGTAAGTTTTTATTAACACCAAAGTCTGCTTTTATTTAACTTAAGCTTTTGACAAGAAAACTATAGCAGATATCATACTCAAAGGTAAAACATAAAAAGTTTTAAGAAACAAAACAAGGATACCCACTATCACCACTTTTGCGCAGCATTATACTAGAAGTCCTAAAAACTGCAATAAGAAAGACAGAAAAGGCACTCAGAACTCTCATCCTTTGTAAATATGATTATCTATGTGGACATCTCAAAAGAATCTCTAGATTTATACCCTAAAGAAACTTTTCCACACATATATTTATATACCAATATTGTTTTAAAAAATTAACTAAAAATCACACATACGATAAGCAACAGTAGAGTGGATAAAGGAATTGTGCTAAATCCATACAATGGAATATTACATAGTAATGAAAATGGACAGATTATAGCTCCATATATATAATGGAGAGTGAAAAAATTTTGAAAAGAATATCTACAGTAAGTTTCAATCATAGAAGTTTCACAAATATGCAGAAGTAAACATTTTTCCAGAATATATGTATATATCTTGAAACATACAGAGGTTCATTAAGTATGAAACATCCGATTTCCTTAAGTACTAAGTTTACAGTGATATCTCTGACATTTCACTTTGACACTTCTTGTTTGATTTTTATTGTGAAGGTACAGCTTTGGTCTTTCAAATGCACATTTTGGCTTGTGATTATCTTTCAACTATTTTTAGAGCAATTTTTGTGAAACCATGGATAAGTAAAAAATTCATGTTATTTTCACGTGTGAGTTCCGTCATGGAATCAATGCAACACAGACAGCTTGAAATATCAACAAAGTGTTTGAGAAAGACGTGCCTAATAAACACACAGTATGTTGATGGTTTGAGAAGTTCTGTTCTAGTGATTTTGATCTTGAAAATGTGCCACATGGGTGACCTGAAACTAAGGTGGATAATGATGAGCTGAAAGCTGTAGTGGAAGTAAATTCATCTCAACCTATGCATGAATTAGCAGCAAGGTTTGATGTTACTATTCCAACAACACTGGACCATTTGAAACAAATTGGAAAGGTAAAGAAGCTGGATAGATGGGTTCCAGATGAATCAAACAAGCATCAAAAAAGAAATCGTCTTGAAGCTTGCCTTTCTTTGCTGTCATGACATAAAGGCAAACCATTTCTACACCATATTGTTACATGTGATGAAAAATGGATTCTTTTTGACAATCACAAGCGTTCAGCACAATGGTTGAATAAAGATGCCAAACACAGTCCAAAACCGAATATTTGTCAAAAAAAGCTAATGGTGTCTGTTTGGTGGTTGGTCCGGCACTGGTATTATTCACTACAGCTTCATGAAACCTGGTCAATCGATTACAGGGAATGTCTACTGCAACAAATTGGACCAAATGATAAGGATGCTTGAGATTAAGCAGCCGAGATTGGTCAATAGAGACAGGTCAACCCTCTGCAAGACAACACTCGACCACATGTGGCACAAACCACGCTGCTCAAACTATAGAAGCTGCACTTGGAAACTTTCTGTTATCACAATATTCACCAGACCTTGAACCAACTGACTACCACTTCTTGCAGGCTTTGGACTACTTCTTGCAAAGAAAAATATTCAATTCTCAATAAGCTGTGGAAAATGCCTTTTGCAATTTCATTGCCATTTACTCTCCAGGCATCTTCGCTGCTAGCATAAACAAGCTACTGTTAAGATGGCAAAACTGTGTTGATAGTTTAGGCACATACTTTGATTAATCGTACTGCTTCTTGTTTGAGGTATAGTAAACTACACTTTTGATTCATAATGAGACATTTCATATTTAATGACTATATATGTGCATATAGAGAGTAAAATTCTAAAAAAAGCGAGGCAATAATAAAAAAATTATAGTAGTAATCTCTCAGAGGGGTAAAGAATCTTCAAAGGTACTGGAAATATTCTTGTTTCAAAGTTGCTAGTGGATTCACTGTTTTTATTTTATTATATTTTAAACTTTACAGATTTATAGTCCTTCAAGTACATAAAATTATCAACATTAAAAATTTTTATTTAATTTCAATTAGGTTATGAATGCCTCAAAATCTGCTTTCAAATAAGAATGTAGGTAAGATATCCACACAAAATATAGAAATACCAAGACTCAACTCTTGCCTTAAACAGAAAAAGAGTTGAGAAACATGAAGGAGAAAAGATAAGGCAAAAAGACAATTACATAAAATAATCCCTATAACAAGGCCAAGATAACAGATGTCACCTAAAAAAGACCTCATTTGTTACATTTAAATATGGCAGAAAATAAACGGCAATAACTGGAAAGGGGGCGATGAAAGCATCAGAATAGTTGCGGGACTAGTTAGATGGTTTACAGTCTTTCCCCCGCCTTCCCTTCTTTTTCCTTGAGAGAGCTGGAAAAATATCTATCTTCATATAACGCAGAACAAGCACTGCAGTAACCATTTATCATGTGTCTACTGTGTTATGGATAAAATATTGGGTTGTGGAGGATGACAAGACAAATAACAATGGTCTCTGCTATGAGGGAGCTTTTCTGACGAGAGAGAGTAAGTTCAAACTTCTGCAGGTTAGGGATTAGGAATACTTTACTGAAAATAAGGACGATGGGAATTGTAATATTGAGTGTGGCAGAGACATTAACTACCCACTGAGTGTGCCTGTGTTCCCCAGAGTTCTCAGCCCCCTTGCAGTTTAGTGGGACCACGTGACAGGTGATGGTATGAGCCATGGGTGGAAGTGGTGTGTGCCATGTGGTACCGAAGCATTAAAGGGCCAGTTGTGTGATCTTCCACCTTCTCTCTTCTCCTGTCCTAGACACCTGGAAACTATGTGTTGAGATGGTGGCATCCAAGGATCAAAGTCACCCAGATTACTGACTCACCATAGTGAGAACAGATGCCATGGAGAGTTGCCTAACCTATAGAGGACTTTGTATAAGCAAGACATAAAGTCTTGCTGTATAAAGTAACTGAGATTACAGGATCTATTACTGTCAAATAACCTAGCACTATGCATGCATACTGCTAAAGGGAATAAAAATCCATCTGTAGACTTATAAAAAGACATATACCTAATTATACGGAATGAATTGGATGCCTACATTAAGAAAGAATACTATATAATCTCTGAAAAGCCTCCCTGATACTCACCTCAAAAATATAATAAGAAAAATATATATAAGAACATAGCCTTACTTCACAGCTTTGCCACTGGTTTGGGATACTTGGTCGGAACTTCTGGTCACAAACAACCTTCCTCATTTCCTCTATTGAGGGATCTGAAGGCACCATGTCATAATAAGGCAACTGATACTCCTCAACAATTCCTATAAGAAATATGCATAATAAATTTTCCATGCATAATGAACAAAGATGTCTATTTCAAAATAATACCAATTACATCTTCTAAGCACAAGTGACACCCTAGAAAGCCGAAAAGTCAGTTTTATTAAAGTGATGTAACACTATAAAACCAAGGATATAAGTTTAAAGCACTCATTTGAATAGTTATATAAAGTTATAAAAATTTATATTATGAAAATGGTCATAATTATATAAATGTTATGATATTTATATAATATATAATTATATGGATTCTAAAATATATATTATATAAAATTTATATAATTTTATAGCCACATAAAATAAAATATATATTTTTTTATCATGAAAATTACATACATTTTTATTTGATTAAAATGCCAGTTATGCAATTTAAAAGTAATGCCTGATTTCTCCTAATTATAAAATTTACAGCACAACCTCATTGCTTTGGAAATGAAGTATGTATATTTCCCTACCAGACAACTTTTTCAAAATAAAACAACTTTCTCTCTTTGAAAAATTTTAGGCAATTTTTTAAAAGTTGTGTTTCTTACATTTAGATTTTAGAAATAATACAGCTGAGAATGTTCTTGAGAAGCAGATGAAGGTAGTCAAAGACGGACAGTTCAACATGTAGGTTAATATTTAAAGAGCCACAAGTACAAAGACAAGAATGACCTTCATTATCAGAATATTACTTGAATTACAAGAAATTCCTCACAAAAAATTTTTTATTAACTACAGCCCTTTAAAAATATTTAAGACATGCCATAATATTAAAAAAACTAACTATAAATCATGTTAACTGAATTGCTATTTTTACAGTTGGAGAAAATTTAAGGACCAAAAAAACCTTAATATGAATATGAAATTTTTACAAAAAATAATGAACATTTGAAATCTTGCTATTTATCAAACATTGTACTATGACCTTTATATGTTTTAACTAATTATTCTTCAAAACCACTGACTAAAGAAGGTACCATATTATTTCTATTTTACAGACAAGGAAACTGAGGCACAGAATTTGCTCAAGAACACACAGCTAGTAAGTGTCCGATCTGGAATTCAAACCCAGGCTCAGGGTTTCTAGTGCACCACTGTACTTCTATTGCTTCTAGGAATAGTTTCAGATTCCTGAAAGTTTTCCCATGGCATCTATGAATAAAATAGTATATTTTTCTCATTCAAACATAATTTAACCTTACAAGCTTTTTATAAAATTTACAAGTTTTTTTAAAAACAAGATTAATGTAATGCAAAATGACATCAATACAAAATGTAAGATTTTTTTAATATAAAATATTTTAACATAATAATGTTTAATAGTAAAAATTATTAATGTTTAATAATGACAGCTCTTTAAATGTTTACTATGAGCAGGCTCTGTACTAAAAGCTTCCTATGAATTAATTCATTCAATCCTCAAAGCCCAGGGGGTCAGTTTTATTATTATCTTCATTTCACAGATGAGGAAAGTGAGAATAAGTAACTGGCTTAAAGTCTAACATTCAAGGAGTTGCTAAACCAAGGCTTATTTCTAACTCTACCTTGCTTGAAGGTGAAAACTCTAAACCAATTTCTATAGCATTGGACTTTTTCTCCACTGATAGAACAATTTCATCAGACTGCATTTTTAGGGTTTCATCCTCCCAAATTCTTCCTCTCATTATTAAGTTCTAAACTTCTGGGAGTGGTAGAGGCAGGAAGTTTGTCTTGCTTATCTCTCCTCATCTCCTTCTCCTCCCACATTCATATCATAGGAGAGAAATGACGGGCAAGAAAAAAAAGCCTAAGAAACAGAAAACTTCAAGTCCCGTGGCCTTGGCAAGTCATTTAACTTTGCTGGGATAAAAAGTAGGGATAACGGCTAACTGCTTACAAACTTGAGCAAGATAATTTTCAAGTGTTTTGCCAAATATTTTTACGGAAATCAGAATTGCCAGAAGAGCTGTCACCCCCATCTAAGCAGTAATCACAATATGAAATCTCCCTTATATGCAGGATGTCCCACTTTTGCCATTGCAAAGATAACACTAAAAGGTATCCTCTTAAATATTTAGAAATGATTCAATGTGGTGCTTAATATAAAAAAAGAGAGAAAATCACATCCTGAGTTCAGAGTACCAAGGAAAGACAGGCACAAAGAATATTTTCAAAATCTTACCTCCAACTGAACACCTACGGGCTATTTCCCAGTAAACCAGACCAACAGAATAGATGTCAGCTCGTTTGAAGGAGTCAAAGATATTCACATTCATTGTGTCATTAAGTATTTCAGGAGCCATATACCTTCAAAAACATGCACATTTCAGATTCTGTGTATGACTGTATGGCAGCTCAGTAAAACACAGCCTTAATAAATCCTGATGTAAAATACACATAAAGATAGCTTATATCAATTGTAAAGGTAGATCTGATGCACTATAATGGAATAAAATTAAATAATACAGTTATTGATTCAAACAATTAAAAGACATTTTAAATAGAACTAGAGGTCATTTCACTCAGTGTTAAAGCAGGTGTGTCAGAAACCGCCTCAGTACTTAGAAAGGACAAGTTGGAGGGAAATTCAATGAGCAAAGCACTCAGTAAGAGAGATTGAACTCAGTTTCTACTTGCCAAGGGAAGTTCCTTGAGGGCAGAGTGTGTTTTATTCACTATGGTGGCCAGAGCCTCTTGCAGGGCTCAGCTGCATTCCACAGATACCTCCTCTGAATGAACAACTATATTATACATTGGCTCCAAGAAAATTATAGCCTTTTTTGATCTGGCCTAATCAGAAGAAATCTCCAATCCTTGGAACCTGACCAAGCCTAGCTGTCCTAGGACGACTCTGGAGATATCCCAGAATTGAAGTGAGGATGTGACATCTTCCCAAGCCTTTTAAAAAGTATTAGATTCTCTTAAGGAATCCAGCGCCTGAAGCTTCCTTGAAGGTCCCAGATGTGGAGCAGATGAGCAAGTTAAGGTTTTCTTTGTATGGGGAAAGGAAGAAAAGTACCCTAGGGCTGCCCAGTCTGAATAAACTGCCTTGAAGTGTTCCTGGGGCCTCTTTAGGGTCTCCTAGGGAGCCGAGAAAGGGACTCACAGGCACTGTCCTGGAATCTCAAACACAGCTTGGAGGCTAGCTCTACCAGCTTAGAAATTCTCTACCCTCAAGGGACTTTAATAGCTCCAGGAAAATATTTTATCTGTTTCTGATTTCACAGTCAAGAACCCTGAAATTATGCTAAAGTAACACAGGCCTGAAACTCAAAAGGAATTAGAAGTAGGATGGCCATAATATGAAAAACACCAGAGATCCCATTACTAATAGGCCTGTCCTGACACACGTGTGGTATGCCCTGTTTATATCATGCTTGTTCTTAACCTTCAGAGAGTCTGTTCCTTGGAAGCGGGAATTGTATCCAAACTCATATCATCTGTATACACATCGATTTGGGAGACTTAAGGATAAGTACAACTATAGGTAATACATAAATTGTTACATAATATCTTTAAATATTAAGGGAATATAACAGCACACGTCTTTATTATATAGAGACCGTAATTGACCTATTCTAATATATTGTTTCCATATCTGCTGCTTAGGACTTGCACATGTAGAACTAGCCCTGAGTTTTAGTTCATTTATGAGATATAAAGGCTTTGGGGGAACTATACGCTGCTGACAGTTTTTTCTTATCCATAGGGAAATGCATCCTCAGAATGTGGCACTAAAAGTAAGACAATCCCCATCTCTTCCACCATTCCTCTCCACGGGACTTGCACCTAAATGGCTGCCGTCCATATGGTCCCAAATGCCAACTCTCTTTGCTTTATAACCATCATTCCCACCAACTTCTCAGTGACTTGGAGAAGACATCTTGCTTTCTTGGGCCTAATAATTTCCCATTTGGTCCAGAACTGCTGCCCCACACCCCAGGCATTCCTGTTTATTGGGCAATCATAAGTCTTAGTTTGCTACCAAAGTAAGTCGCCTTACCTCTTGGTCCCCACTTTAGGATTCTGAGGCATGTCAATAGTGTTCAGTATTGAATCGTGCTTCACAGCCAACCCCAAATCTGCTATGGCACAAGTTTCACATTTTTTCACTAGAATATTCTTTGATTTTATATCTCGATGAGCAATAGCAGGTTTGCCTATGAAACATAAGATCATATTCATTTCTTTCCTTACTGAAGACGGAGTCTTTCTAAGAGAAAGCATTTTAGAGACTTAGGTCAAAATGAGCTGATTTGCTTTCTTCATAACTCTGTCACTATCTAAATTATCTTGTTTATTCGTGTGCGTTTAATCACCTGCCTCTCCCAACTAAACTGTAAGCTGAAGGAGGGCATGATTCTGTCTTGTTCCTCACCGTGCCTCTAATGCTTAGAACACTAGGTGACATTTAGTTCCCACCAATAAATATTTTTAATAGGTGTGGAAAAAATTAGCATTGCTATGTCCATACAAGAACATGGCAAATACTCTCTTACAAAACAAGTCTCAAAACTTCAAGTACCCTAGACACGCAATTCTGAAATATGGCCCCCAAAACCCTGTTGGTCCTTGAGACTTTTCCAACTACTTATCTGTCTGATGCCACTTTTTCTTCACATCTTTCAACCAAAACAACAAACAGGGACAGACTGAATGAAGAACATGTATGAAAACCCAGACATTAAACCAGACACTGGAGAGATTTGCAACAATGTAAAACAAAACCATTATTTTCACTAGATTGGTTTTTGTATTAAAAAAAGATGCAATGTTTTAAAGCTATGTTATTTATGTTAACACTTAATTGATTATTATTTAAGTAAACTACTAAAGAAATATTTTTTAAATTTCCCAATTTTAACTTCTAATATGGTAAATAGTAATAGATATAACCCACACACAAAAAAACTTTTGGAGTCTTCAATAATTTTTAAGAATGCAAAGAGATCATGAGTACAAATCTAACCACCACCACCCTGTCTAGACTAATGACTCTAGAGCCAACTCTCTATTACCACAATAAATAGAAAATGCAGTGGGTATTATTTGGCCTGCAAATAAATGATATACAAATATTTTTTCAAAATCCCATTACCCTTTCCAATTATTTTTTAATTATCAAAGGTAAATATTTAAATTATTGGTATTCTCTGAATATAGACCATTTGCCACAAAAACAAGATCTCCCAGTATATATGCTAAATTGCAAAGATAGAACCACTGGGAAATAAAATATTTAAAATGTTACTATGCATAATATACAAAATGGTGAGTATATAGATGAGAGTTGGCTATATAATGCCAAAACCTTCAGCTTTATAAAGCATCTTTAGTGTTTCTTTACATTTCATAAGTATTTATAATAACTAAAATACAGCTAAACACTAAAATACAACTAAGTGTTTCTATCTTCATAGTCAAAGAGAAAAAATATTAAAAGGACATACATACCTTGTGTACCAAGAATCTCCATATGAAGGTGAGCTAGACCACTAGCTATTGAAAGTGCCAGTTTGACCATTCCAGCCACAGTCACTATGTTTCTATTCAAATAGTCATATAAGGAGCCCTGTTCATGATATTCAGACACAAGCCAAAGTTGAGTCCAAGTTCCATTATCTGACAAAAAAACATAATTTTGTTGCTGCAAATATATATTGAGACAGAAGCCAAAAGCTTTTAACACATGTCAGTGTTTAAAGTTAATCTGTATTGCTAACAAAGCAAAGTTAGTTATTTCAGTGGAAATGCTTACAGTCAAGTTAATAAAGGAAAAAGTCTGAATGAATTCCTAAAGATGTTGATATATTAGAACCTGTTATACGTATCCACCACAGAAATAGGAAGTTGTGAGGCTGTGATCCTAACAACTGAACGACTCCTTTCTTATTCCCTCTATATCAATACCTGCTGGCAACAGCAACCACATTAAGGAGAAACTACTGAGAGATGCACTTAGGCTCAGTGTTGTGTTATAAATTACTCTGAACCTCTAAGAAAGATAGTACCAATAAAGATCATAAATACAACAAATTTACACAAAGTGTTATTACTATCATAAAAGCTCTGACATTCTAAATATGTTCATGTTTTTTATCTTTCAAAATATGAAGTTGATTTTCCCTAAAAGCTTATGGTAAGACCCAAACACAATTACTAGGAACCTGTGGCCCTCCAGATCCCCAAGTGCATCCCCTCAACTGAATCCAAACTTCACAGAACAAATCCCTTTATTATAAGGATTTGTTCTGTAAAATTGGATTCAGTCAAAAGGCTACACTCAAGGATCCAGAAGGCCACATGTGGCCCCAAGGCTGCAGGTCCCCTCCCCTGTTAGACATTTTCAAATAATTTACTTCATTTAGCCAAAAGCTAATCCAGCTAATAAAAGACTTTTAGCAGAAGAGAAATTAGCCTAAAACTTCTCTAGGTATTAGACTCCCCAGAGTCTAACTTTAGCTTTTGGAATAAAATGTCTACAATGGCCCTGGGAGGTCCTGACCAGTTCTGACACTGGGGAAAGGATCTATAATGAACATTTACTAAGAACCTCTCCTGCTAGGTGCTGCATGTACAAGAGCTCTTTGTTATACAAATACTTAATTTCCACATCCGGGTAGTGATAAAATTCCCTAGGAATGCAAAAGTCAACATGACATAATAAAGTTCATTAATGAACTGACCACATATAAAACTAACCCTTCTCACATCTCTCTCGCTGACTGACATCAGTGGCTGTCCTTGCCCTCTCACATCAATGTCTTTGTCAGACAGTTGACAAAGAAATAGGACTAAAAAGTAAAACTGTAAATGTTGCAAAAGGTAAAGGAATTCACAAAGATAAAAGTGACATTAGAGACCATTTGGAGTCATGCAAAAAACCACTGACAAGTAAGGACATGGCAGAGGTAGACCAGTCAAACTGAAGAAGAGAAAACCAAAGATAGTCTCTCTTGTGTATATTGCTTTATAATCCAATAAACATCATGATTAAATTAGCCCCATCAAGATGATCCATGTAGTCATTACTTCTTTGACAGCACTGCTGATGAATCTAACCAGTAGGTAGTTAGTTCAGCTCAAGATTAGGAGGGAAAAGAAAATGTAGTTAACAGCTGAATGAGAAATGTCCCATTTTCAATAGCTTGGATATGCTTCAAAGTATATGTAATTATGAATTTGGAAAGAACTTTTGTTTTAGCTCACCTTGCTTTTGCTCAGTTTCTCGTTAGCAAATCAAAATGACAAAGCATCAGTAAATATAATTATGGCCAAAATGTACAATACATGCTAAGCATCTCTTGTCCATCTAATACTTTTATGATCAAGTTTATATTTAGATCAAAATAACCATAGGTTTTTAATTTTCATAGTCAGTGATAAATCCCTGACATCCACAGATAATCTGTTTTAACCTATTTTGAGATAGAGTTTACAACTTTGACTCCACCAAGTTCTTCATAAGTATTACTGACTAGAGTTAAGATTTAAAAATTGACTGGATCAAGTTTTCCTCACTTTTGTTCCCCGTTCCCCTTTCTTAGGGGCAATAAATACCAGTTCAGTGACTAAACACTTTGTACAAAAGAAGAAGAACATAGGCAATCCATAAATTTTATATCCAGCCTCTGATTATACAAGCATAAATAACTATATTTTATGAGTACTTATTTTAAATACCAGAAAGTAGATGCTCTGTCTTGCTCCATGAAACTCAAAAAGTAACGTTGTTTGGCATTGTTAACGTTAAGCACCAAGATATAAATCATGCTCAAAGTAACATTAATAGAAAATTTCAACAAAGTCATCTTGCTTGTCACTATTCTGACAGAATCTAAAGAGATAATGTTCATAAAAAACTTGAGTCCTGAAGACAAAGCCTGTTATAAATATGAAAAATCCAGTCCCAGCAAAGGGGAACGGTCAGCTAGCATTCACTGGTATGTCTGTACCCCTTATGGAAATATTGAAATGTGTCTATCCTGATTGGTAAACAGCTGCTATTCAATTCTCCCAGCGACACTTCTTTGCCCTAGACACCCAAATGCCTCCAGATCTTTCTATGACCCAGAAGCAACTAGAGTTAAGACCTAGCATGGCAGGGTTCTCCAGGCCTCTGTTCCAGCTGAGACTTCTCTTCTGATTGGCTGGTTCCTGCGCCACACCAGTAAGCAAACATTTTAAACCCTGACCTGGCTATAGGGACATCACGTTTTCCTATCACTCATCTGCCCTGTTTTAGGGTATGGTTATGTACATTTATCTATGGAAAAGAGGAAAAAATTTTCTTTCCTCAATAAAGAAATTAAACTTTTATGTAAATTTTATTAAAACAAAGAGATGAATTTATTTATTCTCATCTGATAATAAACAACATTTTTACTTGCCAAAACCAAGTAGGTTGAAAGTACCTTTGTTGTCAGCGGCAATGAAACCAAGGATGTTTTCGTGTCGCAACATGACTGTCTGATAAATTTCTGCCTCACGAAACCACGATCTTTCGTCTCTGGAGGAGAATATTTTCACAGCCACGTCTTCCCCACACCATCTGCCATGCCACACCTCACCAAATCTGCCTTTTCCTACTATTTCCTGCAGTATAATCGTCCTTGCAATTGTTCTTTGAACCAACAGAGGTAGACCTAACCAAAGAAGAGAAAGAATTGATGATTAAAAACAAATGTCAGAAAAGAACGGTCATGATGATGGCTATTTTCACATAAGAAAGCAAACATTTAAATACTTTAATAATTTTATTGATTATGAAGAAATAAGCACCACGATACCAAACTTTAATATCAAAGCATGCTCAAAAAATACTTCAGATTAGGAATACAAATTTCTCTTTTTATATTCACAAGTAAAAATTTTTTGAACGGAGCCTGCTGCTGAGGATATCTGATTTCCAAGAATTGCTGCAAATCTCCTTCATTTGCCCATCAAAGCCAGTCAAGTTACTAAAGACACAAGAGTAAAAGCAAAAGAAAAAAAAATTGTTAGCCTCTAAAATAAAATGTATGGTTTCTGGCACAACTGGGAAAGCAAAAGAATTCTTGGTGAATTTTTTCAAAACCAAGTTAAAATTGGAAAGTATGAAGAATCAAATTCAGTGATCAAACGAGGTAATGATGTTACACTAACAGCAAGACACAGAATATCAAATGGATATTTTCTGTGAAACAAAAAAATTTCAATGAAAATATATACTGAGTGTATGTATAATATTTATATTCTTTGAACCCCATAAGTCCACCTCTAGAATTCTGTCTTAAAGATTTAGTGCAAAATGCAAAAAAGTTTATACATTAAATCAAAATATTTAATACATTATTATTTTTATCTATAGGAAAAAATAAGGAAAAGTGTTGGGTAATAGAAAAATTGTGAAATACAGTGCAGATATTAAGAGCACAAATAAGAAAGACCTGGGTTCAAAGTTGAGCTGCACCACTTGGCAACCATGGGCAACTTATTTAACCTCTCTAAGCTTCATCTTCCTCATCTAAAGAACTGGGCATAATAAATATTATCTATCTCATAGGGATGGTATAAGAATTAACAAGCATGTTAAGCACCCAGCATAGGAAATGGCATATTACATGCTCGATAATGGTTAATATCATGCTAATCTTACAATGGATTATTTAGAGCCAATAATGATAGTGCTACTTATAAAGAGGTATTTCTCAATGACATGGGACAATACTTTTGCTATCATGTTAATTGACAACAGCATAGTAAATTTTATCCATATAAATAAGTGTACCTAGCTATTCAAAATATGCACAGAAAAAAAAAAACACTAAAAAGGAAATATGCTAAATGCTATGATGGTTATTTCTATTTGGTGGAATTGGGGTGAGTTGTGATATTCTTCCTAATTTCCTACATTTTCTTAATTTCCACAATGAGTATTTATTACTCTTATAATCAGAGGAAAAATGATTAAAGAGGGTACAGCATAAATTTATTCTGGAAAGTCATGCTTGGTTATTGTTAGTATACTCAGATGGCTGGGAAACCTTCAGCTCAACAACCCTACAGCTCATGAAGGCTTTGGCCCCTGCTCCTAAAACAAGCCAGTGTTTATTTGGATGTTCTCATATGCATGAGAACCACCCACTATAGCTAAATAAGCACAGACTATAAATTTGCTGTTAAGGGTTTCAACAATTAATCACAAAGCCCCAGAGCCAGAAAGTTCTTTTCAATTCATCTGGTTCAACTCCATCCTTTTAGAGATGGGAAAACTGTGAGACCCCTTGGTAATCAAAGACTCGGCCGGGATTATCCTGCTAGTGAGAGGCAAACTTAGAACTAAAACACTGGTCTTCAGTCCAAACTCTTGCTCTCTCACCATTCAATGAATATGATTGCAGTTCTCCCCTGTGGGGAAGACTTCTAGCAGCAAATTATAAGGACTGTTTTTGTAGGCTACAGTCAATAATATTATTTGACCACAACTAAAAGTTATATCAACAATTATTAGGCTCTCAATCTTGGTCTTTCCCCTTGTCTTGCTACCCTACGATCTTACACACACACACACACACACACACACATACACATACACACAAATATCACCAACTGGCACTATCAACAACACAACAACAAATGGATAGAGAACTAGATAAGCCAATGTTTTCAAAGTGCAAATGGATCAAGCACATGATCAAAAGCACAGATCAGGGACAAGGAAAGACAACAACATATAAGTTAGTCAATACAAAATTGAAAGTAAAACTCAATGAAAGTTGCTTCAATATCTTTCAAAACAACCACCAAAATGAATCTAATTCTTATGTTACATGCCTATGTGATTTCATTTCAAGATACATGGACTTTGCCTCTCCCTGTAGGTTCATTTTAATCTTCTTACCAGGAGTTGTAGAAGCTGATGCCTGTCTTATGAAAAGGTACCTTTCAGTAATGTCACTATTGGTCAGAATTGTTATACCATGAGAGGAAAGCAGCAATCTACCCAGTCTCTTGGAAGCCCCCTGAGACATAATCCACTCTCAAGATAGTCCAATAAAACATCAGTCCATTTTCCTCTCTTGCAGGTATTATAAGTCTTTGAAATTTTCCCCTGACCAGGTCAAGAATAAGCAGTTTTTGTTTCTCAACCTCTGACAAAGATGGCTTGCATTTAAGGTCACTGGCCCATCAAGAAAAGCAGAGGGAAGTAGAACTGCCCAATTCCCCCCCTAGTGAATTTTTGTGACTAAAGTCTTACTGCAGATAGACTCACTCTTTGATTATCAAAAGCAGAGAGGGAGTAGTTACTTTTAGCTAGTGGTCACTGAAAAACATATGCAACTGGCTTTGGGACAAAAAATGCTTAAAACTCTTTCAAATTGGTCTTTAAAGAAATCATCTGTGCTTAGGTACATTTATTGCTTTCTTTTTATGAGAGATCTTAGAATAATATGAAAAAGGAGAAAGTCCGGAAGTCAGTAAATCCAGACTTAGGTTTAAAGATGCACAAAAACACCACAAAACTTAAGGTTAAATTTTGATTTTATGCCCTGGCTCGTGACTACTTTCTTATACTAAATATCCAATCTTTAGTTTTTAAATAGATATTACTTTTTTTTGAAAGGAAAACCCTTGGTCATCTTAGATATATTTAAAGAGTTGCTCCAAAATATATTTCTGCCTACCATCTTCAGAAGAACTAAAGTGTTTTGGTGGGGATTCAACAGATGGTTATTTAAGTCATATAAGGTTTCAAGAAATGGTACAAATCAGAGCTCTTTGTGCCTAGAATGTTGTGTGCAAGAAATTGAGACACAGTGGGCCTCAAAATGTAATCTTCAAAGAAGGAAAGAGTAGTGAATCCTAACAAGTTTTATTTTTAAAGAAAGAATGCCTCCAGCGTGAGCAAGAGCCAGACCCTGTCTCTACCAAAAATAGAAAAAAATTAGCTGGGCATGGTGGCACATGCCTGTCATCCCAGCTACTCGGGAGGCTGAGGCAGGAGGATCGCTTGAGCCCAGGAGTTTGAGGTTGCTGTGAGCTAGGCTGATACCACGGCACTCTAGCCCAGGCAACAGAGTGAGACTCTGTCAAAAATAAAAAAAAGAAAAGAAAAGAAAAGAAAAGAAAGCAAGCCAGTCTTCTAGCCAATAATTTAATTTAATTTGGATTCCAGTTTTCCAGTTTTATAAACTTTGCAGTTTAGAGATTTTCTTTCCAGCATTCCTCCTTTGAAAAACATGCCACTTAATTTATACAGTGATGGTGTAAACATTTAGACTTTGGTCAGTGAGAGGGCAAATGATTTGCCCCAGAAGCAGCAAAATATCTGGGCCCTCTGGATGCCATAATTCTGCTTATCTTTTCTAATGAATCCAAAGCTGCCTCGTGTTAAACATGGATGCTCCTATAGATTATATCGCCCCTCTGTTGCTTCCTCCATCAATTATGCCTGCCAAGGGCCGGCAGCAAGGGAGTGCTCCAGAATGTTGGGTTACAACCTTAATGATGCTCCCCAAATGGGAAGGGATGCAGGGGCTTCTGAAGTGGCTCATCTAGGCTTATCCTTGTTCATATTTCTGCAAACCAAGTGCTGGCAAGATTTCTGGAAATATATATAAAAGCAGGGAATCCCCTACCATTTTAGGGAATTTGTTCTTAGGAGGATAGTTGGCTGTCACCTAACCCACCCTCCCTCAAAAACAAAACAAAAAAACAACCTTCAAATGCTTTGTACTATAAGAAAGGCTCATTTGGGCCATAATACATCCTGGTACTTTGAATTGCTTCTCCAGGGGTTCTGGAGTTCCACTGAAGAGAAAGAGAGTTATATAACCTCAAGCACTAAAAGCCAGCACAAGAAGGCTGTGCTGCTCCTTTGAATCTTCTATTTCTATGCATTAAGGACATATTCTTGATTTAATTTCAAGTCAGCTCCCTGTTAACTTCACACAGACTTCCCAGGGGGTACAAAGATTCTGAAGACCTTCATAATCATGAGCAAAAGTGCTGGAAGAACACTTCTTTGTGTAACTAACATCTTTTCCCCAGAACTCAACACCTTAAATATAATAACCCTAGCTACTTTGTATCCATCAAACATTACCAGGAAAGCAACAGCGATTGTTACTAACCATAATGGGGGAAGGTAGGGAGGAGAGAAGACAAACTGCTTTCTTGCTTCAGAAATAAGTTCTGAAGAAACATGAAAATGAGTTTGAACACTAATGCTACAAAAGGCAATTGAGAAGACTTAATTCTTTGGGTAGGCCATGACAGTTTTTTCTCTGCATCAAATCCTAAAAGAAGTTTCTATGCCGTAGCTTACCGTGTACCCTATCAAGCACTCTAAAGAATGGAATTCATAATTTGGGGCCCCTTTTTGTTAAAAATGTTTTTATTTACATTTCTTTTTTTATTTATTTAGGAGACAGGGTCTCACTCTGTTGCCCAGGCTAGAGTACAGTGGCTTTATCATAGCTCAAGAGTTCTCCAACTCCTGGGCTCAAGCAATCCTCCTGCCTCAGCCTCCTGAGTAGCTGGGACTACAGGCATGCGTCAGCAGACCTGGCTAATTTGTTAATTTTTTTTGTAGAGATGGGATCTTGCTATGTTGCCCAGGCTGGTCTCGAACTCCTTGGCTCAAGTGATCCTCCCACCTCAGCCTCCCAAGGTGCTGGGATTACAGGCGTGAGCCACCATGCCCAGACTCTTTACTTTTAAATAAGAGTTTTCTTACTGAAAAAATGGATTATGGGCACATACCAGAGCCAGAACCAGAGGCGGTCACATCATAAATCAAGTCTTTAAGGGTTTTTCCAGCGTTTACCAGATTGCACTCAGAGAGCGGTTCCTCCACATTTGGTCTCTTTTTCTTCCTGTAGGTGCACCGTCTACCTTGGCATGCCCATGTTGTCAGCATGGCAGCTATGGACAGGAGGCAAACAGGCACAGTGATAACAACAGCCAGTTCCATGGGTCCAAGTTTTGGAACATTTGGTGATGCTGCAGTTTAAAACAGAAAGAACATGGTTATAAACCAACCCATTTTAATTATTAATATTTTAGAAATTAGAAATGCAGTCACCAAAATTTCCCGTCTGGAATACACAGCTATGCAGTATGCACTTATGTTCGTTGGTAAAGGCTATGGCATAAGCAAAGATGGGGAAAAGGAGTTGAGATTAGGTTGTAGCTAGGAATGGTTCCATCAGGTGACCATGGGAGACAGGATTAGGATCATGGAAAAGCACTAGCGTGGCACCTAGGATCATTTTTCAAACCTCCAAAGCATTTGACACTTTTCTGTCTACTATTCCCCACCCCTTTATTCAGCAGTTCATTTTTAGAACATATTCATTCATTCATTACACAAATAATTGTTGGGCTCTTGCAATGGGTTGCCATGATTCTAGGTGCTGGAGATACAATGGTGAGTACAGAGCCCAAAGCCCTGCTCTAGGGGCACGTATGTTCTCAAATATCCACTACACAGGTTTTTAACACAAAGACAAGAGAGAATAAGTGCCATGAGGAAAAATGGAGCAGGGAAGAGAGGGAGGGTGAGGGTGGGATGCTGCTTTAGATAGAATGGTCATAGAAGGCTGTGCTCAGGAGGTGTGAAGCAGACCAAAGGCAGGAAGGGAGCAGCAATTAAAGGTACTGAAGGTACAGCAGGGAAGCATGTATCTGGCACAGCAAAGCCAGCATAAGAGGCCCTAAGGTGGGGGCCTCCATGTCATATTCAGGAAAAGTACCTAGAATGCAGTAAATGAAGGAAAGAAAGAAAATAAGGTCGGAGAGATAAAAAGGGGAAAGATCATGTGGGGTCTTGCAAGCCAAGAGGACTATGAATTTCATTCTAAGTAGAAGTTGTTGCAGGGTTTCAGCAAGTGAAAATATGATCTAACTTTTATTCTGAGTGGCTGCTGTGTGCACAGTAACTAGGGAAGCAAGGATAAAAGCAAAGAGATCAATTAGAAACCTAATGCAAGAAGCCAGGTGGGAGTTGATGGTGTTGGCTGACAACCCTACCTAAAATAGCACTTCCTCACCATTCCCCATCACTCTCTAGCCCCTTGTCCCACTTGATGTTAATTCCTGGCTCTTATCACCACCTGACACAACACATATTCATTTATTTATTGCCTGATTCCCTCCAAAGAACATAAGCTTCGTGAGAGGAAGAAGTCTGACTGTTTTTTCTCCCAACCATATCCCCACGGTTACAACGGTGCCTGACACTTAGTAGATCATCTGTAGATAGCTCTTAAATGGCAGAATCTCTATGAGTTCTACTAGTTCTGTTCCTAATAAGTAAGGGATGAGACTTTTTGTTTAGAGAAATAAATGTGATCATTAAAACCAAGTAAGGATATGATTAAATTTGCAACTTTAATTTTAAAAGCACATACAGCCATATTTTTTTTACTTTTTCATCTTGCATTTATGATGATAGATTTTTCCTGTGTTTTTCAAATAAGGTGTTTTGACACTTGAAACTGACGCATTGTTCCTTTCCAAGTTCGCTAAAAACGGCCTCAGCAGCAATTTTATCCCCATGTCCTACCATCGAGGATGTTGATTTTTGTTTTTAATAAAAACCTCGAGGTGTATTTGATAGAATATAGGAATAGAATTGAGGAGACAGGTTCTCAAACATCAAGAAGTAGAAGATCAGGTTCTGGAGAGAGAGAAGCCCAGATCCAGCTGTGGGCTGCTACCTTCTCACACCCTTAACTCTGAGCAAACTAACCACTAGCCAACTCTGCATGGGCCAAAGAAAGGGTTAGAGACCATGCTTGGAAAGCAATAGCATGACATCTGCATGTTAGAGTCAAAACGAATGACAATGATTGATGAGCCTGGTAAATTACGCCATTCCTCAGATTTCCTTCTTTGCATTGATGATGCTACGAAATTTAATAACTTAAATGTACTTGCATTTTACTTACAATGTGTCAAAATACATGAATATCATTTGAAAACAAATACTTAATTCCAAAGGAAAAAGAATCAAATTTTTCAAAAATGTGTTCATAGCGGTTTCGCTATAATCCTAAAAATAGTAGTCTATATACTATCACTAAGTAAAAGATTTAAATATGTTAAGTGAACTTCGGAAACCAACATAATCCACGCTATTCTATTACTTTGCCTAAGGAATTTTAACCAATTACCAACGTTCCTTCCCCTGAATATTTCAGGATTCCTCCAAAATCATAGAAGTTGTACAGGTGCGTAAAGGAGAGGTTGGCCTGGAGTGTTTTTATGACAGGTGCTAAAAGAATTCTCTGACTTGACTTTGCTTTAGAAATTATTAACCATGAAGTACTTGCTACTTCTAAAGTTTGCTGTTATAAAAGAAATTTATCGTCTATTTTACAATGATCTTTCAAACTGTACCTCTATTTTTATGTCCTCACAAAGGTATTCTAGGTTTTCTAAAGAAGCCACAGATTGCATTTAATTTCCTGCAACTTATGTTAACATCTATTTAAACATGTTTTAAAAAATAAAATTCCACTATTGAATATATTTATAGGGCTAAATTTTATTTTGATATGTGTTATTTGGAACTATCAATATAAACGTTAGCATTAAAGAGCTTATTGTCTTCATTTTAGTAAAGCTCTATTAAGCAGAGCTCAGATCATCACTATAGCAACTAATAAAGAGACAAAAGGTCAGCAAGCCTGAAAATAGAATAATCTCCATAAAAGTGCACTGCACTAGAGATGGCTACTGCTCTCAGGATGTTTATTACAGATGGGCAATGTTTCTACTTTTGTGAACAAATTTACTAATACAAGTTAGTAAGAAAAAAAAGATTACTCAGCTAGAAAAAGGCTAGCAACACCATTCAGAAAGAACTCCTTAAACACTGAGCAATTTCAAAAGCAAACATTTGTAAAACTATGCTTTAAACCAAATGTTGATTGTAATCTCTAGAAGAGATAAATGAAGAAAACTGTCATCTGTACCCAGTGAATCACGGTAGAAGACAATAATGCAGCTAAGAATACATCTTAATAATAGTTACCTTTGATGAACATATTAATTTTTCTATCAGGTTTTATATTCTTGATCACAGGAGAACTCTTATTATTCGATAATTTGCAATTTGGAGGATTTTCAGTGCCAACTGAGATGTATTCTCTACAGAATAAGCAGCTTCATGGGGGTATATCTTAAATCCCAAAAGTGAGGTGTGGGGAGTGTTACATTGCTAATTCAAGTTATTTCACTCTGTAGCAAAGTAAATAAAGAGGATGAGGAAAATGAGTGAAGAGCATTAGCCCAGATGGGTGAGAGTCTAGCTCACAAATATCTCCCCTATATAAGTTCAACAATATGTTAAATTGAGAAAACACAAAGAAAGAGTTAGCAAAATAGAGAAGGAAGGGATGGAGGAAAGGAGGGAGGAGGGGAGGAAAGAAGGACAGAAGGAAGAAAGGAAGGGGAAAAAATTTTAATTTGTCCTTGTCAATTTTGCAACTTTCCCTAGAGAACTGGGTGGAATCGATGATGGTGAAAGTCACCGGTGGTTGCAACTGCCCAACTTAAGTTCAGAACTAGTTTAGATGCATCGGCTCCTCCCAGGACAGTTTACTACTCCATTACTTCCTCACCACTTCCTATTTCTTGCTTTACAGAGGCAAACCCTTAAGACGAAAAGAAAAAGACGAGACAATGTGGGCATAGCTCCACGCTTCCTCCACTGTTCCTTCTTTATCAAAAGTACAAAAAAGTATTGATGTTTGTAAGATTTATATGATCTTCAAATTAATTGATTTACGTTCTTTAGCTTATGTTATGAGAAGCAGATGGCTCAGAATTAAGTGGAGGTGTGTACTTGATCGATTGCTTCATATTGACCATTGGCATAACAATCTTGTAATATAATATCTACATTTGATTTATGGGCACATTTCCCCAGTATATATGGGGAAAGACTAAAAACAAAGGCATTACAATTAAGTGATATATAGAAACTGAAAACTGGCTAGATAGCTATTTAGAAACAAATTCAAGCAAAGAAAACAGAGGTTTTCATCCAGACAAAGTGCATTTTTGGGAATCTTTTCAAGGTTAGTGCTTCCTTCTCAAAAGTCTCTGTAGCAAGTAGCTACAGAAATTCAAAAGGGCCCCAAATATCCCTAAAAAACCGACAAACTAATTCAGCATTAAAACCATTCCTCCTTCTTTTATTAAGTTTTTTTTTCACATGAAAAGATAACATTTCGCAAGGTTTAACTCAAGAAAGATATAAATATCAAGTCTTCAATGGCTTTTTCACCCCACCTTACCCATAAAAAATTAGAAAAAATTTCTTTCTCCAGTTTTTGACTTTGAAATGTTCTCAGGTATTCAGCTAACCAAAAGATAATATTGTTAGAGATACTTTCTGATGGGTCTGTTCCCGTGCTGGCACCTGGGAGAAATGCCACCACAGTCGACTGAATGACATGATGATGTTCTGTCCATCTGCCTACCCTATAAATCTTCTACAACATAGGCCTGTGACTTCAATTAAAGGGTCTTTGTTTAGTTCACAGGTTTCTGAGGGGGAAAAGTGGAAATAACATGTATAGCTGAAACAGAAGAGAGAATACATTACCGCTAAGACATTCAAAGCTAGCTTGTTAATTAGCTCAATAGGAATAATTTCTTATGTCAAACAGAGTGACATGCTAAGCAATGAGAAATTTCTCAAAGCATCATGATGAACCTCCCTTAACCCACCACTTCATAGCATCCTTAAATGGGGGTACCATCATTTCAAACATTTGCTGGATGGTAGTGAGGACACATTTCTAATTGGTTTCTTATTGCTTTACCACATTGGTTCAAAGACTAGATCCAAATGGATTGCTTTGCATAGCGTTGATTGAGAACAACTCTCTATCGGGGGTGCCAGAGGAGCAGGGCCACATCCTTGTGGAATTTAAGATCCATGTCATACTCGACCTATCTAGCAAACAATTTCAAAGCGACTTCATAAGTAAAAATATGGAGAAAACATTATATAAGAGTGGGGGCAGGAGGGAAATAAGAAAAAGATTGTGAGATATTCCGTTCATGATGAATCGGTCCAACATAAAAGAATATGTAACTGCACTTTGACAGGAGTGTGAAGTTGAACAGGCTAAGGCGCTAAGTCACAAACACCGATTTTATTTAGCGTTCCCATGGAACTCTGTACTCACTGATTGCAGGCAGATACCCGCTCCACCCTCCAACTCCCTGACCCCTCCCTGGAGCTTATTCTAGCCTACTATTTCTTCACAGTGACCATTATAAGTTTCATCAGGAATAATGCAATTACAAGTTAATTTGGTAAGATCTTTCCAACATGCTCCACTATAGGTCGCAGCAAATGGCCTCCCTTCTACACACAGTGAGAACAGTCATGTTAAAAAGGATTATTTGTGATCATGATGAACCTTGGGTACTGAAGAAAAGGAGAAGATTTCTAATCTAGATATTCAACCAAGCTGTAACAGGGGCAGAAATTACATGACAATTATTTCTGCCTTTTAACTAAATCAGACAAGCCATTGACTGGCCATTCCATTCTTTGGTGCTCAATCTATAAATGGCTATTGGCATACACTGTCTTCATCTGGCCAGACTTCATGATTTTATAGCAAACAGCAAGCACACATAAAAATAATTTCTGGACAGTTCTTCTTGTGCTGCTGGTTTTCTGGGAGATGTGAGGAACATCAAAAGACTTCAAATCTTTTATCCATTAGCATCTAAATTTAAGAATAATAACATTTTTTATGCTTCAAGAAAATAGGAATGTTGGATTCAAGAATACAATAATGGACATAAAGGGTATGAAGAACTTTCATTCAAGGAGAGGTGAAATTAATAAAATGTAAGAAGGAGAACTTAAATGGGTTCCACAATTATTTCTCCTTAATTTCAGGGCATGTATCCAGCAAAAATGATAGTCTCTTAATCTCTGTCACCAAAACACATATTTTCAAATAATACATGTTTGTAAAGAAATTAGATAGTAATTATTCAAGGAATATTTTAGGTTTTTTTCCCTTAAGTCAACCTTTTACATGGTAAAAATGAAAGTTTCTTGGAAGCAGCAATCAAATCTTATCTCTCTGTTTCCCTAACACATAGCAGAAAGCCTTGTTCAGAGGAGGAACTTAAAATATCGATGAGAAGGGAAATATACTTCCCTGTCCTAAAGTCTATGCTAGTGTAACCTCTCCCACAGCTAATATATTCATACAAAGCAGTCTGTTCACTCGGAAAAGACTGATGCGGGATAATCACATTTTGACCTAGCTCAATGTACCATACATAATTACACCGAAAAATTATTTGAGTAAAAAGGTAATAGTATTTACATAACTGAGACAGTAGAGCTTACACAATGTAGAATCCTCAATTTTGAATTGGTTATAAATTTTGCTTTCAATTTTCTATTATATCCCTATGAACAGAATTTCATAATTAATTTAGTGTACTTGTTTCTGGAGACAAGAAAAGCTTCCTATATGAAACTATTAAAGCATAATTCTCACTTTGTAGATGCTTATATTTCATAGCACTGTACAAAAAAAAACCATAGCACCTTTCCCTTTATGGGGGGAAATAGCCTGTCTGGCACACCTGTCAGGTGTGCTCTGAATCCTCAGAGAGTGAGCTATAAATGGATTTGTTCTTGTGATGGCAGAACAATTCCACAAGAGGTCCCGTGAGTATTTCTCAGCATGTACATGTCACCTTATGTCCTGATGATAGCAATGAATTTATGTCTCAGATGGAAAACCACAAGAAAATTAAGAAATAACAGTGGATTTCTTTAAAGGACTGAAGATAACAAGGCTTTTAAAGTCCTAAAAGAATAACACTCACATCCTGAATCTGTAATTTTTATAATTATAGCATACTTTAAAATGATTAATTTTTTGATAAATTTTATTCTAATGTTTTGGCAGTTTATCTTCCTTCAGATGCAAACCTTGGTTTGATTTAAATTTAAGTCTACTTTAGAGGTGTACCTAATCAATATGCCTTATACACCTACCACAACTGATATAAATAATCAATTTCCCTTTTTCTCTTTACACAATTGAGAACCAAACAAGAAGGCAGAAATTGCACTAAAGTTAATAAAGCACCCACATTTTAATGTTGTGCCTATATTTTCTTAATTAAACTAATTATTTGAATTAGTGAAAAACATAATAGCATTATCAAAATAGTATATTAAAATCTGGCAGGAAAAATCAGAAATTATTACTACACTTACTCTTTTAAGAACTGTATGTTTTGGTAGCAAAATGGATATAAAGATACCTGGAACTTGAAGGTTTTTGTTGAACAGTCTATTTCCATATGAAGGGTTATAATTAGTGCAAGCATGATCTAAATAGCAATTCTTATCAAAGTTAACCCTATAAATAACCAGCTTCTCTAGCCCAGACTTCCTGATCTTATCCTGGATGAATTTTCATGGACAATTTTAAAGTACTTTTAATGCTATTTGAAATCACAGTGATTTCTCTGAGCAGGTCTCTGATGTCACCTAGAGTCACCAGAAATCATTTCTGTCACAAACTGAAATTGCAACTCAGCCTTGAAAGAACCCAGCAACAAAATGTGATTCTTTCCCACAGGAAAAAAATATATATGTTTTAAAATTAAGGAAGAAAAGTAAGATATAAAATTGTATTAAACAGAACTTAACTATGTTAAAATAGAAAACATATTGAGGTAAGGATAGTGTGAACTCTAGGCTAGTGGACATAAGCTCAATTCGTATGGAATGAATGACATGAATAAGAAAAGTCTATGCCCAAAACAGAAGAATCAGTCACTATTCAGCTTCAGCCAACTGGCAGGAAGAGGGAGACCTCAGGAATGCTAAATCTTCTGAATTTTCAAGACAGGGCAGGAATTGTGATTTTTATATTGAGATTCTGTCTTAGTCCATCCGGGCTGATATAACAAAAAACCATAAACTGGGTAGCTTATAAACAACAGAAATTTATTTGTCACAGTTCTGAAGTCTAGAAAGTCTAAGAGCAAGGTGCCAGCAGAATCCACATCTGCTGAGATCCTGCTTTCTGGTCCGCACATGGCTCCTTTTTGTCATTTCCTCACATGGTGGAGCAAATGAGCTCCCTTGTGCTTTTTTAAATAAGGGCACCAATCTCATTCATGAAGCCTCCTCTCAACATTTTCCCCCACTCTGAGAAACCCCCACACGATCACAATTTTATCCCTTCTCCCAGGGAAACCATTATCTTGATTTGAGAAATAATCATTTCTTTACCTTTTAAAATAGTTTTATCATCATGCTTGATCATTTTCTCAACGTGGGTAAACGTGAACTATGGTTCCCAGAATCTCACTTCCTACCTGGTTCCAGGTCAAAGGTAGGAGGATTACATACATGCTCAAAGCTGAGAATGACTTGTCATTTTCCTTTTTTGTACTGTCTTTTTTTGGATTTTGATATCAAGGTTATTCATAAAATGGGTTTCTTCCTTAGCTATGCTTTGGAAGAGTTTATGTGAGAATTATCTGTTCCTCGAAGTTTAACAGAATTTTCTGGTAGAACCTCTTGGGCTTTGAAATTTTCTTTATGGGAGTACTTTTTACTGCCCATTTTATAACTACTCATTCAAGTTGTTTAATACCACAAGACTCTTCAGGTTTGGTAAATTGTAATTTCCTAGAAATTAGGTTGTTCGTAAATCATGTCGTTTCAATCTTATATATTCTAATTTTTTTAAATGTACTGTTCTATCAATTATGGTATATTAAAATTTCCCTCTGAGATTGTGGACTTCTCTATCTTTATAGATCTGTAAATATTTTCTTCATTTTTGAGAAAATGTTCTGAAGCACAAATAAATTTAAATTTATTAAGAATCCTTGGTAAATTAAAACTTCAATCATTATAAAGTGATCCTTTTAAATTCTAGTAATATTTTTGGATTAAACTTTATTTCATGTTCTATTAATTTAAGTAAACTAACACTTTTGTTGAATATAGGCATGGTATATCTTTTCCATCACAATAATTTCAACAATTCTATAAACTTTCATTTTAGATATGTTTTTAGACATATAATCAGATTTGTTTTCTCTCATTTAATAATCTTTGTTTTTACCTGAAATGTTTAGTCTATTTATATTAAATTAGTAACATTAAATAATTACTGATATATTTGGATGCTTTTTTTTTGTCACATCTATTGTGTGCTTTCTTTTCTCTTGTTTCTTGACTTCTTTTAGATTGTTTTTATTATTCTATTTTTCCTTATTGGAGATTAGATAGAATATACTCACTTTCCATTCTTTCTGAACTAACACAGAAAAGACAACAGACACATTTTAAAGTGTAATTTTTACCAATATCTTTACCCTTCTCCTAGACAGAATAAGACCCTTAGAACATTTTAACTTCATTCACCCCTTTCCTGACATATACTATTCTTATACTGAATGCTCATTTGGTATTGTTTTTTTTAATGCACCAAAAGTAATTTAATTTTTTTATGTTTCAAATACATCTTTACCTTTAGTATTATTATTATTTTAATTTTTTAAATTTCAGCATATTACAGTGGTACAAATGTTTAGATTACATATATTGCCTTTGCCCCACCCAAGTCAGAAGCCCTACAGGGTGACTGTCATTATAATGCATTAATGATCTTTAGTTTCCTTGCTTTTCATTCCTTCTTACATGTCAGAACATTGGTGTTACTTTCTTTCTGCTCGAAGTACATCCTTTAGAATTTCCACTATCAAGGGGTCACTAATGGCAAACTCACTCTATTTTTGTTACTTTGCAAATGTCTTTTCCTCACCCTCATTCTTTAAAGATATTTTTTGCTGGATATAGAATTCTGTGTCATCAATTAATTGCTTTCAGAATATTGAGGATATAATTCCACTTTTTCTCTTTTCATTGTTTTGCTCTTGAGAAGACAACATCAATCCTACTATAGCTCTTTTGAATTTAATTTACCTTTTTTCTCTTTTGACTATTAGGATTTTCCTTTGTTTTTGGTGTTCTGTAGTTTTACGATGATGTGTCAAGGTTTGGCTTTTTTTCATTTGTCTTCTTGATAGTCATTGAATTTCTTAGATTTGTGGACTGGTGTCCTCCCTCAATTCTGGAAAATTCTGAGCTATTATTATCTCTGCAGATACTACTTTAGCTGGATTTTTTTCTCTTTTCTCTTTTGGACTGCTATATAAAAGCACATGTTAAAACCTCTTACACTTTTCTCTCTTTGCCATCCTCTCTTTCATATTTTCCATTTGTTTTCTCTATGTACTGCATTCAAAATTATTTCTTCCGATCTGTATTTAAGATCCTTAATTCTCTCTTTTACTGTTTTTATACCAATTGTTCTTAAACCTTAAGTTTTTAAAATTTAGTTATTGTATTTTTAATTTTAAAAAGTTCTTCTGTTATTGTTCAAATCTGCTAGGTCACTTTTTTATGGTTTCCTATTCTCTATAAATATTTTCAAACTTGTCTTTTATTTTCTATCTGACAAATCTCATACATGAAACCATCTATTTCTGGCATGTGCCCTTTTCTGTTGTTCTTATTCATGCTGTCTTGCATCCTTGTATGCTTGGTTATTCCTTACTATGAACTTATCGTGTCCTTCAAAAAGTGTTTGTTGTGTCTCTTTGAGACCCAAAATTAAAGTGCCTTCCTCTAGAGAGAGTCTGTTCTGTACTTTTTTTCTGCCAGGCATCAGGGTCACTAATAGTTTGAGACTACCTTAAATTAAAGAAAGTTTTTGTCTAGAGGGTCCTGCACCATCAGAAGGTGGAAACTCAACCCTAACACTTGCATGACAACTAGGTCATGTTCACAGCTTCTCAGGAACAAGTTGTTGTGGTTGTTTGTTTGTTTATTATTGTTTTTATTTCTTTTTTTCCCTGCTCTGCTTGGTAACAAGTCCTAACCTCATACCTGAGGCTAGAAGGACATGGGTTTATATCTGGTTCAAACTTGCAATAAGGAAAGAGACCTTTGCTATCTCAGTAAAACATAGGGGGGTTCTATTAGAGGACCTAATTTGAGAAAACTGTTGTTTCTTGACTTTTATCTCCCTGGAAACTCCCGTAAGAACAAAACTCAATCTTTGTCTCATTAGTAAAAACAGATACACATGAGGAAAAATGTATCAGATAAAAACTATCATAAAGTTAAATAATAATGTCTTAAACAATATTCACCAACAAGAAATATGGAAGTAGGCTGAAGACATTGTTGAGTTCCTTTATTAACAAACAATAGAACCTGACTACTTCCAGATTTCTTTTCATGTGAGTCAGTGAATTGCCTTATTGTTTAAGACATTATAATTGAAGATTCTCATACTTTTATTTGAAAACATCCTGACTGATACATCACTCTTTTTAACTTTCACCCATGGGTGGAGGAAAAAATGGCACACTAGCTGTTAGTAAGGTTGAACATCTTTTCAATATTTGACCATTTTGGATTTTCTCTTCTGTATAATTTTTGTGTCTTTTGCCCATTTTGCATTTGGCACCTCTGCTTTTCTTCTCTCTCTCTCTCCCTCTCTCTCTTAATCTCTCTCTCTCCCAACCCCTTGCTTGTCATACACACACACACACACACACACAGGAGCTCTTTATCTTTTAAATAGTTACCTTTTTCCAGTCATATATGCAACAAATATTTCTAGCCAGTGTTTAATTTTTCTTTTGGTTTTATTTATGTTATCTTTTATCATTCATTTTTATTTTAGATTTCATGTAGTCAATTATATTTGTCTTTTCTTTTTATAGCAGCTGGGTTTCCTGTCTTATTTAAGAACAGCTCCCATACTATAAAGTCTTAAAAATCTTTTTTTCTAAATTTTCCTCTGACATTTAAATTGTTTTATATTTCACAATTAGATATTTAATCAAGCTGTAATTTATTTTTGTATATGGTATGACACTGTGGTACAGCCTTGTTTTCTTCCAGATGGATAGATAATTATGCCAGCATCATTTCAAAAATAAACCCTCCCAGAATTTCCATTTTTGCCAAGTTACACTTTAGATGTCCACAGAAACCCTTCCTGGTACAGTACACATAAAATGCTGAATAAAATATAAATTGAAAAACTTTTTTTTTCTATTTTATGATTAAGCTGGTTGGAAAATAAATTAATTGTTCAGCAGACAAAACTAAAGTGCAAATCCAGAGAGGTGCTTGAGCACTGGGGCTGCTTTGACCCTGGAGGCATCTGCCATTCTTGGTGGTAAAGAGCTTAGTTTACTAGACACAAGGTCAGAAAATGTAACATGGTTCAGAAAACAGTGAAAGGTCAGATCAGAGATCTTTGCATAAATCAGGCAATTATGAATGGCATTACTGTGAAAACAAAACAAGATAAAACAGAACAAAAAAATGTTTCACAGAGATAGACAGGGTGTATAGCTCATTTGTCTCAACTTTGACTTTGGGTAGAGCAGAGAAAAGAAGGAAAAAAATCTGAGAGTTCCTGACCACAACTGCGTACCCCTATGAGCAAGCTTAGAATAAAAATTCACTGTAGATGTTGCCCCCAAAAACCTAATCAAATGAATGGGTTTGGGTTGGTGGTACCTCCCAGACACCTGGCAGAAGCTAATATAAATCTTCTCTGGAGGAAAGAATTTTAAGTACAGGCTTCAAAAGTTTCCTCCAGATAGGTTCTCCAAAACACGAGCTCACAATCGAAATTCACAAAATGCGTAAGAAAAGAAGCCACCAAGTATATGAGTCAGCAGAATCCAAAACAGCAGAATCAAGCCACACAGATATTGAAATGATCAAAGATTCAAAGATTAGAAAATATAGAAAAGAGAGTTTAAGAGACATATTGCATAGAGACAGAAGGTCACGCTTACACCAAATTGGTGAGGGGACTTATGAAAAAATTGATGTGAAGTGGCTAGAGGGCTCACAGATAGATCCATTTTAAGGACACAGACCTACTGGAGGGGGAGTGATGAGTTCTGTTCAAGACATAAATTTTGTCACAAAGAAACAAAGCAAGTGCCCAATCATTACAAACAGGACCTGAAGAGAGAAGATGGCCAGCTAAAACATGACAAGACTAAATTAATTCAAGTCAGCTATGCAGAAATGGCCCTATCATCTGGGGTGACAGATGAAAGAGCCAGAGAGGTGAAGATCCACTTCACTGTCAGCTGGAACCATAAAGGGAAGTCCCAGATTTTGTCCAACCTCTTCTGGTCACCTCCTGACCCTTCTTCTACTGTTTTGCACATGAACATGATGCAGGCTATTAAATACTGTAGAAATGTTGCACTATCTGCCTTTCAGAGTCATTTATATATTTCATAGTTTGTGATCACATTTGAAATTGACAAATCCCTAATAATCAGAGCAGGGGATATCAGTCACACTCACTGATGACACAGAAACAGTGGAGGTATTGGCAGTGGCTGTGACAGCACTCAGCCTGCAGGTCCCCAGCTCTTATTCAAACAGCTGCTATTTCATATATGGATAATAAACATTTAGTGCTGCCTCACAGAGAGAACAAACCTGCACAAGATGACTACATGTACACTCCTGTTCAATTTAATGTCCATTTCCCATACAATGTCATTAAAAGAAACAAATTCTTAGTTTAAGTAAAGAACTTTGAATTCAATGAAATGTCAACATAGCATTTCTTGTAGACATATTAATTGATAGTCAGACAACACATATATTTCTTATCATAGGTAACATTTAAAAACTAAGTAATCCATCCCATCAACAGACTAAAGAAGAAAAATTACACAATAATTTTAATAAATTCATAAAAGTACTTAGAAATTTACTATCCATTCATGATTAAAACTAAAACTTTCACCAAACTAGGAGTAAAAGTAAATTCCCTCGATTGATAACAGGCATCTGCAAAAAACCTACAGTTAACATCATACTTAATGGTAACAGAATGAATGCATTCCTCCTAGAACCAGGAAATAGGCAAGGATCTTCACTCTCTCCAATCCTATTTACCATTATATTGAAGGTCCCAGCCAGTGCAAAAGGCAAGAATAAGAAATAAAATGTATACAGATAAGCATGGAAGATATAAAATTGTCTATATTCACAGATAATATGATTGTGTATATAGAAAATGCCAAACAATATTTTTTAAAGCTACTAGTAAGTTAGTTTTACAAGCTTGTAGGATGTAAGGTCAACATACAAAATTAATTTTATTTTCACATACTAGCAATTAACATTTAAAAATTGAGATAGTAAAATTCACAGCAGCATCCAAAACCATGCAATACTCAGAGATAAAGTCAACAAAGTATGTATAAGACCTGCTCTCTCATAACTACAAAATACTGGTAACAGTAACTGAAGAATAACTAAGTAAGTGGAAAAACATACCATGTTTATGGATTAAAAGTTCAATATTGTTAAGATGACTATTCTCCCCAAATTATTCTATATATTCAACTCAATCTAATGAAAATCTCAGCATGTTTATTTGTAGGAATTGTCAAGCTGATTCTAAAACTTAAATGAAAATACAAAGGACTTATAATAGGCAAATAAATTTTGAAAAAGAACAAAGTAGAACGGCTGGGCGCGGTGGCTCACGCCTGTAATCCTAGCACTCTGGGAGGCCGAGGTGGGCGGATCGCTCAAGGTCAGGAGTTCGAAACCAGAGCGAGACCCCATCTCTACTAAAAATAGAAAGAAATTAATTGGCCAACTAAAAATATATAGAAAAAACATTAGCCGGGCATGGTGGCGCATGCCTGTAGTCCCAGCTACTCGGGAGGCTGAGGCAGAAGGATCACTCGAGCCCAGGAGTTTGAGGTTGCTGTGAGCTAGGCTGACGCCACGGCACTCTAGCCCAGGGAACAGAGTGAGACTCTGTCTCAAAAAAAAAAAAAAAAAAAAGAACAAAGTAGAGGGATCACAGACCTGTTTCAAAACTTACTATAAAGCTACAATAATCAAGATAGTTTGATAGTGGAATGAGACATATAGAACAAGTGAACAGAATAATGAGGCCAGGAATATACCCACGTATATATGGTCACTTTATTTTCAACCAAAGTAATTCAAATGGGGAAAGGATAGACTTTTCAACAAATGATGTTGAAACAACTTCATTTCTATATGGAAAAAAGAAAACTCCATCTTAACCTCACATAATAACACAAATTAAGTTGAAACTGAAGATAGACATAAATGTTGAAACTTCTAGAAGAAAACATAAAAGAAAACATGTATAACATTTGGGTAGATAAAAATTTCTCAGGACATGAAACTAATAAACCAAATAATAATAACAAAAGATAAATCAGACAAAAATTTGATAAATCAAGTTTTTAAGCTCCTGCTCTGTGAAAAACACCTTAAAGAGAACAAAATGACAATCCACAGAATGGGAAAATAGTCATAATACCTATATCTGATAATGGACTTACATTTAGAATAAATGAAGAACTCTTAAAATTCAACCATAAGAAGTTAAGTAACCAAATTTTTAATAGACACTTGAAAAGACTGTTTATAAATCTAGATAAACATATAACTAATATGCACATAAAAAATAATTTAATATCATTAGTCACTGGCAAATGAAAACCACAATAAAATACTATTACAAAACCACTTGAATGGCTAAACTTCAAAGGACTAATTATACCAAGTGTTGGCAAGAATACAGACTAACTGAAACTATCATACATTTCTGTTGGGGATGTAAAATGATACAAGCAATCTGAAAACTATTGGGGAGATTATATTTATAAAGTTAAATATAGACTTCTTTTTTTAAATTTTTTTAAATTTTACTTCTTATATAATGCTGCAAATCCACTTATGGGTATTTTCCAAAAGAAATAAAAACATATATCCAAAGACACGTACATGAATGTTCACAGCAGCTTTGAATAGTAGTCCCCAAATGGAAACAACCTGAATGCACATCAATGAATGAATAGATTTTTAAAAATTGTAGTATATCCACACAATGGGATATTATTCAGCAATAAAAAGGAGTGAATTACTGATATAGCCAACAACATCAATGAACGAATGAATGAATGCTGAGTTAAGGAAGCCAAACCTCCCCCAAAATGTGTTCCATAATGACTTTTTTTATGTGAAACTCTACAAAAATAAATCTAATCTACAATGATAGAAAATAGATCAGTTGTCTAGCCCTAGTGGAAGTGGAGATTGACTGAAAACATTCTGAGGTAACAGAAATGTGGTCGTGGTTAAGTGGGCATATGTATTATTAAAACTCATCATTAAAACTGTATATTTACAATGTGTGCATTTTGAAATGATAAATGAAATAATGGTTATACTAACCACTCTGATCTGAATACATTATATGTCTCGAAACATCACGTGTATCCCATAAATACGTACTACTATTATGTGTCAATTAAAAGTAAATAAATAACATTGAAAACAAAATGTCTCTAGACATTACCAAATGTCCATGGGGGGAAAAAAATCCCCCCAGTTGAAAACCACTGCATAGTCTGCCAGGCTATTGTGGTACACAGTGCACATTATCGGGTATAGAGAAAACCTGCCAATTCAGACCGTAGTGGGGGCGCTGGAAGAAATGAAAGAGCCGTGTGTCCCTGGAAATTTACTATAGAAGCTCAGGACAGAGTCCCTCAGGTCCAATGCCAGCTCCCTGCATTGTATTCCAGCTTCCTAACTAGGGTTTCACCTGCTATGCTCCTGCTGCATATCACACCTATTCCCAATAAAGCTACTATTTTCTTGTAAAAAAATAAATAAATAAAAATAAAACGTGTGCATTTTATTGTATCTAAATTGTACCTCAATAAAGCTAATTTTTTGAAAAAGAAGAGTTGGTTCCTGACTGAACTTGAGGATAGAACATAGGCTCTCAGTACTTAGGCAGAGTTTATAGTTGAGCTGGGAAGGACCTGAATTCTAGCTGCACTAAGAACCTGTAATTTGCCCATTGCATATGAAGCATCTTGTCCTCCAAGACCTTTTGCTATAGTCAAAGAATGTGGTCTTGTAGATAATTCCCTATTGAGAAGATACATCATAGAGGCCCCTGCTACAGCTAATGAGGAGACAGACGTCCCTCTCCACCTCATTAATCTTTTGCATTTGGCCATGGGTAAGTAAGACCTGCATCAAATATAAGGAGCCTTCACTTTAAGGTGTCTCTGGTGCACAAAGTTGGAGCGAAATGTAAGGAAAGAAAAGTGCTCATAATAGATCCTAGTTTACCACCAAAGCAAGGAAGTCAATTGAATTTGGGATAGAATAAGTGGTCTAAAAATCAAGACTGTAAGTAGCTTTAGGGGATGAAGTAAGCCAAATATAACTTTTGAGGTTGCACTATATAAAATAATGCCTTAGAATAATGTTTTCCAAAGAGTAGGACAAGTATTAGTCATGGTACATGAAATGATTTGAAGGGTTTTTGAGATGAATTGGGGTGGTAAATTAACATGATACCACATAACATTGAATCATATAATGATTCCTTCTCTAATTCTCTTAGTTTTTCTGATTTTGTATCAAAAAGTCTCATTTCCTGCTACTATTTCTTTAACACTTCTTTTTTCTCTTCTAAACAAAGAGAAAACACAAAATGCCTAACAGGAGTGCAGTAGTACTGCTTTCCTTTTTGTTTACATTGTTATTTTCTATTTATGGCAAGTAAATCTGTTTTTAAATTTGTGGTAGTGATACTGTTTCTATAAAGTAAATGTTTTTCAGTTTACAAAGGTAGTTTATTAAAATAATAAATAAAAAATACTATAGTGGTATAATGATACGGTGTTATATGAATACATAAGATTGGATAACAGCACCTTATTGTTAACTTCAGTTAACTAAAGTTAACTTCAAATACATACAGGGATTTTATCAAAAAAAAGGAAGGTTAACTTGTAAGGAAGAGTATGTATCTATATATAAATGTGAATGTATCATTAAGCATTAAATTATCACTGTATTTAAAATATTAAATAAAACTTACTAGCAGGATAATTTCCATATCATAAACTAGTTTTTAATTCAGAATTGCATGCCCCTGAATGTTTCCCAAACTTTCAGATGCCAGATGCTGATAAAAGGCCAGATCAGGATATTTAGTATCTTATAAATTGGGATAAAGTACTATAAAATTGGGCTAATGGCAGAAATATATCTGAACAATAATGAAGGCTCAAATTTCATTCCACCCCTATCTCTCTGATTCAAGCGCTTTCACTTGAATGTGGGTATATGAAGAAGATATGCAGAAGGTAGTCACAAAAAAAAAATTCTGGAAAAAAAAACATTCTGTCCCCATAGAAGTTGGCAATCTCCTATTTTTTGTTTTGCTCTTTTTTTCTTAGTATCCATCCTACTTTCTTTCTTTTAAAAGAAGCCATGAAAATTTACCTTTTACTTAAGGTCCATTAATCACTTCAAAAAATACAATTCACATGGACAAATTTCTTCAAAATCGTTATGCTGTTGTCAATGTTTTGACAGTGCAGTGCAATTTTTTTAAAAAATCAACCTCAGCTAGACTCTAGAGAATTTTACCCATCAAAATGAAGAAGAGAACTGTAAAACAGATTTTCTTATTTAAAGAAATATAAGACAGTTTGATTTCTACCATGCTTATAGTTTCCCCAAGAGTAAAATTAAATTTGGAATGAACAAAGATAAACCTCTTACCTGTTGGAAGGTGCAGTGTTATGTTATTGCAAAAATCTGTGAAGCAGCATTCAGTTTTGGTAACATTGTTGGAACTATGACAGAAGACTTGAGCATTTAATTCTGGGAGGGAGACACAGGATTTGATCACCTGTTCTTTTCCATTGGTTAGCATAACTGATGCCCAACATGCTCCTTCTGTTTGGCAGGTAAAGTTTGAAGAATCACACAAAAGACATACACACTTCAATCCTGGAAAGAGTAAGGCAAAAAGCTTTAAAATACAAAAGATATCATGCAAATTTATTTCATAATACTTGAGAATAGAAATTCAATCTTAATGAAAATTGGAAAAGGGTTTAAATAAACAGCAATTGATAAACACATGCTAATCCTCTTTCTCCCTCTCAGTCATGTATTTCACTAAATATGCTGCGTGATTATCATTTACTATTGCTAATATTTTTGTGAATTCATTCAGTTTCTACCTATATTTTAAAATATTTTCCTCATCCATACTCCAAATCCCTCCTTCTTAAGCTCAATCAACTCATTCCTAATTCAATAGCTTCTATGAAATGCTAGGAAAGAGTATCACAGCAACCAAGGGGAGCTGTCCAGTATCACTTGTAGAACATTAAAGTGTGGTCACAGCAGCTGTGTAACCAATCTAGTGTGTTCTGTTCATGCACCCTTCTTCCTTTAAACTTTTAAGCCAATGAGCTAAACACAAAATTAAACATAGGTATATATGTCTCTAAAAACATAGTTGCGAGTCTTTACTTTCTGTGATATTATAACATTCTTGTTATTGTCATAGTTCCTTTAAGGCATTCATAAGCCATTATACTTCCCCTTCTTCACTAACGAACATAGAATGAGAGCCATTGCAACATGGACCATGATCTTCAGGCAATTTTCTTTAACGCACATATCTACTCCATAAAGTACACCAATAATAGAATTTAATATATCTATACCAATAAACTTTGAAAAATTATACTTTGCTAAATTGATCTGTTCTCCCCAGCATTCCCCACTTACTACACACACACACACACACACACTCACACACACAACACTGCACACTAACTCACATCTTCAAAGTAGGGCAGTATTTCTGTTTTGATGTAAAATATTTGTCAGCATTAAGAATCCAATGGGTGTGAGCAATTCATTCAGATTACATTTTATTACATTGTTTCTAAATAGTACAATACTAAATAAGCTTTTTGTACTATTACTTTAACAAAATTTTCATTAAATCATAACCGCTCCCCCACAATTATCTGAATATCTAAAGTCTTACCATACAATCATTGCTACTAAAATTAAAGTCTTTAAATTGGTAATCACTCAAATTGGGGCTGATTTTATACCCATAAAATATTTGATACAAAAATGGCAACTACTGCTCAATTTAAATACCACTATAGGAGCAAAAAATGGGTAATATTCCTATATAGCTGGATATGTAAGAAAGGACAAATTACATATGAATCAGATAGAAATTGTTCTCTTCTTTTGATAGTTTTTCTTGACTGGTGAAATACCATTCCTATAAAAATTTTATTAATCTGTTTGTTCTATGGGAAATACAATACTAAAATAAAATACAATCTTGTTATCAACATTGGACCATACATAATAGATCACCTATTTATTCCAGTGGTGATCAACATAAATAAATACACTCTTTCATCAATATTTATGTGCTACAGTAGAACCATATATTCTAGGTTGATTGGGATTCCATAGAGCTAGAAATACAAAATCTAAGGATTTAGAAAATGTTTTAGGAAACTTTCTTTGCATAAAAGAGAGCTCATATAGCGAGCATCCATTCACCCAAGAGTCTTCTCACATTGGAATCTCTCTAGCATTTTCCAAGTCCATCTGACAAAGGCCTTTAAATCCTGGTTATACCATTTCTTAATCTTAGGTACTATTTGGCCCCTCTGTGCCTCCATTTTCTTATATGAAAGGTAAAACTGATAATAATATACCTCCTTATAGTGTTATGGAGAATTAATTAGTTAATCTATGTAAAGACCATAGAGTGTAAGGGCTTAGACCGATATCTGGCACATAGGAAGTACTATATAAACATTAGGGACTATCTCTCTTACTACTGGAGGAGGTAAGGCTAGTTGCCTTATGCAAACAATCGAAATACATTTGTAATCCATAGAGGAATAGCCTAGAACTAGAATTAGAGTGTAGAGAACATTTAAAAGCCATAACAAAGGAATGCACCTCATTCTGCTCTGCCAAGAGTGATTTGAATGCCACATTATTTTAATGGTCCAGGCTGGATCCCACACAGTCACATAGCAGGTGGTTTCTGGCAATGGGCCAAACAAAAACTGCAGGAAACGGTGATGATCCCAGCCCTCACTCTGTCACTAACTTGCTGCTTGACTTCAGAGATGACATTTAACCTTACAGACCTTCACTGTCTTCCTCTGAAAATGGAAAATGAACTGGCATAGTGGTAGTGGGTCCAGAAATCTTAGTCTCACATGCCACCAACATTTTATGACTATGAATTTATGACTTACAGAAATCTATGGTTACAAAATATGGAAAACTCACTTAACAATTATTTAATAAAAAAACTTGCCCTACTGTGGCTATTCTTCACCCTCATATTTTCAGGGGATAAAGGTGAGAAGAAGAGTAACTTTCCTGACACAAAGTCCCAAACCATTTGTCACTAGACTGCTCATCAGAGTCTCTTCAAATGTTCCATTTCCAAGAGAAGTTTAGCCAGGAAATCAAGGCAACTTAGGAATATGGATTCACTCAGTGAAGGCAACCATAAAGTACTCAACAATCAAACATATGCTAATTTTATGTGTGTTCATCATCACATATAATTCCCAAAGAGTTAGTTGACACTATGTTTATTTTATAGATAACATAGTGAGGCTCAAAAAGATCAAGTGATTGACTTAATGTAACAGTCTCTGGACCACTCAAGCAACATTATTTCTATCCTACCATTAAAAAAACAACAACAACAACAAAAACATGGGTATAGAAACCATTCTCCCACCCCACTAATCTCTAGCAATTGTGAATAAAATATAATTCTAATACAGCAGAAAAAATTAATAATTAATAAACAATTGAGATTTAGATCTGTATTGTCCTAATAAGCTTTAAAACACAGTTGCTATTTTTTAAACAAATTCTACCTATCTATATTCTAAGGAGACAGGTGGTCAAATAAAAGTCAATATCACGTCCCTTGCACCTAGAATAAATAATGTTCCCTTTCAGCTTATCTAAATTCTGTATTAAGTAAGCCTCTAAGTACCTAACCTGATACTTTGCCTTTGAAGCACTACCGGCTCCTTATAAAAATAATTACATAATAGCTCTTATCAAGGAATATTGTGGATACTCACCGAATGTTTAACAAGCTATAAAAATTTCCTTCAGTTTAAAGTAAAAGGTACCCATCAGAAGAAAAACACAGATCTAGGTGATATAGTTAATATAGAAAATGACACCTTACTTTAAATCTTGCACGATGGAAAACACTGACAAAGTTGAGGATTTGTTAATGATAATGGCTTCAAACATCTGCTAAATGTTCCCACTTATTCCAGGTCAACTGGCAGTACTATAGTACTGACAGAGAACAAACAGCAAGCTAAACAGGACCTAAGATGTATAAGTAACATATGACATATTCAGTCTCTCATTTTTCATTTCCTGCCAGTCCACTCTATCGTCACATTTGACATATAATTAAACTATATTTTTATCAGCCATTCTCAACATGGAACCTTTGTGCTGCCAATTAAAATATAAGTTGCCATTGGTGATTAGACTTATGCTTTTATATTTTGGGTTTTAAAAAAGAAACCTGATGTTAATTGAGTCAATTATACTAGAATATACTAGAATATTCCATGACAGTATAAATCTGGTTGTTAGCAGACAGTAGTCCTGCCTTATGTTTCTTTATTTTATACTTTCCCATTACAATGTACTTAAGTCATATGGAAATGGACAGCAAATGAGGTTGAAGAGGGAGGCAATTACCCATAATAAGAAGGTCTATTAGGTTTTCCCCCACAAGGAAGATTGCACTTTTCTTTTGTCCCCTCCCACTTCTTTAATTATCCCCTTCCCCCACCTTTGCCAATTAGTCTGTAAAAGGCAAGACATCTGTTACCCACAAGACATCTGTTACCTACATCCACCAAAGGATGTGCACATTCCTAACCAACCAGAAAATAAATTTCTATCCGTATTTACATGGGATGGCTAGCACACCCTGGTGTCCACAAATGTAAAAACCATCAGACTACAAAAAAACAAAAGAACCAAATTTACGAATTTGCATTTATGTGCTATTCTTATTTAACAGCCAAACATTTGCTTGGCAAATATTAGTTGCTTTGAATTAGATAATATTTTCAATAGGTTGGTTACATATTACCTAGGTTTCTCATATTTGGGGTCTATATGCTAAAACGGGCCACTGCTTAACATAAACATCTGACACATGCCCTTTTTTTTCTTTTTCAGATATTAGTTCACTCTATTGAATTTCTCTAATTTTAGACCAGACTATGAAACACAAGTTTTTCTTAATTCAGAAAACTGTCTCAGATTTGACCTGCTGAATATGTAATCTTTTCAGCATTTGCAGGCTTCTGAGTTAACAAAGAAAACAATTCAAGCTTTTCAGTGTGCTGAATATGAAAAGTATGGCAACAGGAAAGAAGCCAGGAAAACTAGCACTAGCAAACCTGAGGAGAAACCAGACAGGGTCAAAGAAGACCAGGCAAAGATCTGTCTTCCCTTTCTATTCCTTGTCAAAATTTCATTTCCTTGTCATGTGGTCATTTCAAAGTATCTGCCCTTCTTAATGATAAAGAAAAATAAAAGAGAGGAAGAAAATAGCATTAATAAAAATATGGGCGATACAAATGCAAACTTTTCAGACAATTGAGCTTTCAATAAAGATTCAGGTCATAGAAATACTATTTGCCAGGCTATACCCAAGAAAACTGAGAACTCCAAAAATATGGGAATACACCCAGCACAAAGGAAAATTGTTCCTTTGTGCACAGTGGCAATTACATTCTCTGCTCAAGAAGGCCTCACCCGTACCACAGCTGAGAAGGAATGGATCCACCCTACCAGCAGGAATTCCATCCAGGAGAACTGCTCTTGAACTTCAGCTGTAAACACCAATTTAGGAAGAATCCAGCACATATTAAATTATAGGACTACCCACTGGGAATTTCCTCAGTCCAAAGGCAGCACTGACTGAAACAGAAAATCTCAGCTCACCTCCACCACAAACCACCTAAGACTTTTAGACATGTTCCCTGATCTCTCCAAATCTTAGACTCCTCCTCTGAAAAATGATGGGGTCAGAAAGTAGACCAGAAGATTTCTAAGAACTCCTCCAGTTTTATAGCCTTCTGCTGCTCTGAGCTTGTATCACAATTCTCAGTACAAATAACTTAAGGCTTACCTATGATAGATAAAAAGAAAGCTGGAGTTGGAAATATGAGCACTCACAGGATAGGTCTGCACCCCCAGAATCACACACTAGGATATTTCAATAGGTGAAAGAATCCTACTGGCTTACAAAATAGCTTAACTTCTCCAGTCAATATTAAATATCATTTATCTTATCCTATGTTTATCATATGAACATGAAATATCAATATCAGCATGAAATTTGGGGCAAATGGAGGGAAAGTGATGGAAGCCTGAAAATATTCTCAGCCTCTCTGAGTTACATGAGACACCCAGAGATTGTTGCCTAATCCCTCAAACATAGTAGACGCAAGATCTCAGAAATGGCACACAAGACCAAAAATGACTCAAAAGAGCTCCACACTTTAGCAATGTCATTCATTACTAAGTAGAAATGAAAGTGTTTCCCATTAATGTTTAAATGGCGGACAAAACATTAGAGTTTAAAACTGGCTAAAATGGTGTTATTTATTTATATATAGCTTCAAGATTGTGAATAAATACAGAAAGGATATGTATGATGGCATAAAGCTTTTAGTGCCATTGAAAAACTTTTTAACTGAGAAATGTTATCAGTTTAACATTTTTGCTTAACAGCATAGTTATTAACTGAAAGATTCACTATTCAAAGAAGGGCTTTTCCAAAAATACTATTACTGACATTAGCTCCTAAGCTCCTATAGTATGGGACAAATATAAATCAACCATAAAGGGATACAACTTAATCTAAAATGGTTGATGGCAAAATTATTTGTGTGGATTCTCTTCAAATATCCCCTTGAAAGGATGAAAATGCAGAAGAATTCCTAGATAGCAAAATGACAGCCTTCTCCTTCCTCCCTTTGGAAGTCAAGGCATCAGTGAAAAACAGGCTAGCAGGGATGGCAGTTGTGTGATAACTACTTTGTGTGATAACTACAGTGCAGCACCTCCTAGTCTAAAGCTTTGTTGCCTTAGGGAGGACACGGACTGCCTGGAGTGCCCTGGTCAAATTTAGACTTTGTAGCCATGTAAGGAAGAAAACGATCCTGTCTGAGGTCTCCCATCTGAAAGCATCATGTCAAAGAAAAGAGTATTTCTAATTATGGGACAGATTTCCTCTGCCACTTTCCCATATAATTTTTACTTAATTTGAAAAGTCATTTTCTTACATTTGGCAGCCTAAATGGTTCTTCATCAAACTGCTCCCTCAGTCTTGGGGTTTTTTTTTTATTATTATTTTGTTTTTTATTTGTTTGCTTGTTTTTTTTGTTGTTTGTTTGTTTGTTGAGACAGGGTCTCACTCTGTTGCCCAGGCTAGAGCACAGTGGTGTCATCATAGCTCACTGCAGCCTCCAACTCCTGGGCTCAAGTGATCCTCCTGCCTCAGCCTCCCAAGTAGCTGGGACAACAGGCATGCACTACCACACCTGGCTAATTTTTTATTTTTTTGTAGAGACATAGTCTAGCTATTGCCCAAGTTGGTCTTGAATACTTGAGCTCAAGTGATCCTCCTACCTTGGCCTCCCAAAGTGCTAGGATTACAGCCATGAGCCACTGTGCTCAACCAAGGGTTTTGTTTGTTTGTTTTTTAAAATTTATTGTCTTCTGCTTAGGAGAATAACAATGCTCAATGGATTCTGACTACATTTAGAACAAAGCAAAATCCACAATTGTTATTATGACCTGCTAGGCTAATAGTCTGGGCTCTTCCCACCTTTGGAATCTCATCTCTCATTAACAGCCCTCCAGACTACTGGGCTCCTTTTTATAGCTCTAATATAACAACTTCTTTCCCACGTCACAGCCTTCGCTCTTGTTGTTCCCTTTGCCTGTAGTGCTCTTCCCTTTCTTTTAATTCTTCAGGTCTCAGCTCAAATGTCACCAGCTCAGAGAAATCTTCACTGACTCCCCTTGATCAAGGATCTACTCCCCATCCTTCCTGTGTGTATAACAATCTGTAACTAGCTTTTTTATTGTTTTAGTTCCGGTGGAATGAAAATTTCATGAGGCTGGGGATCTTCTTCTGTTTTATCTCCAACATCTCCCCAACACCTAGAATATGATCTGGCAGTGTAGTAAAAACCCATTAAAGATGTATTGAATTAGGTCGGGCACAATGGCTCACACCTGTAATCCTAGCACTCTGGGAGGCCAAGGCAGGAGGATCCCTTGAAGTCAGGAGTTCAAGAACAGCCTGAACAAGAGCGAGACCCCATCTCTACAAAAAAATAGAAAAAATTAGCCAGGTGTGGTGCCGCACACCTTCAGTCCCAGCTACTTGGGGACCTGAGGCAGGAGGATCACTTAAGCCCATGAGTGTAAGGTTGCAGCGAGCTCTGATCACACCATTGCACTCTATTTGGGAAGACTGAGACTCTGTCTCAAAAAAAAAAAAAAAAAAAAAAAAAAAAAAAAAAAAAAAAAAAAGATGTATTGAACTAAGAGTTGTAGAAGACTGCAAAGTACAGAAGAATTCGAAACAGGCAAACACCTGAAAGACTCACAACTCTACTAATGTTCTTATTGTGGTGTATTTTCTTCCATTCTTTTTTTCTACATGGGTATTTTATAATTGAATTCAACCTGTAAACACACTCCTAAGTGCTACTTTTTTATTCTTTCAGCATTATGTCATGAGCTTTATAATGTCTTCTTTAAAAACATTTAATGGAATGTATAGGCCTGTCATCAAGGTAAGTGGACAGCATGCAGCATTTCCTTACTCTAAGGCATCTCAGTTGTTTCCAATTTTTGCAATTAACACTGTGTTGAATATATTTATGGGTTAATCTTTATCTAAATCTCAATTCCTGTAATAAAGTACTAGATGTGGAATCACACATCAAACATTCTTGATAGACACTGCCAAATAATTTTCCAGAAAAGTTATACCAGTTAATATTTCCATTAGCTTTGCATGGAAGTACCCATTTCATAGCATTAGATATTCTCACTAAAATCTTAATGATATGTCAGATAAAAGTAGTATCCTATTTTAATTTCTATCTCCTTATTAATGGCATTGTAACTTTTTTTTTTCAAATATTTCCTCTGAATTTCTTTTTGGGCAATTTTTTTGTTCATCCTATTTATCTCTAGGATGCATCTTAAAGTTTTTTTCTCAATTTGAAAGAAGTTTTTATAAAGTAAAGATAAATTCTTTGTCATATGTGTTATATATAACTTTTTCCACTTTCATATTTGTTTGCTTTTCCCTAACACATTACCTTCACTGTTTTTGAAAAAATGATACTTGCCCCTTGTCAAAAAGAATTCACATAATACACATAATATAAAGAAGGAAATAAAATAAGATAAATTACTCTAATCCCATACCCCAAAAATGACTACTGGTAACAACCTCTCCAAATATCCCTCCATGGAGTTTACATATAGCTATCCACAGTGATGTTCTCATTAAAATCCTAGTAAGATGATAGATGTAACCTGTATCAATCTTTGACTTCTGAAATTTCTTCCTTTGCCTTAAAGCTTAGCAAATCTCTCATCCATGTATTTTCTAAATAGTCAATATTTTCTTCCAGTTTATGATTTGATTGTTTTTATACAGCTAACTCTCAAATTTATGTGGAATTTGAGGATAGATCATCGAAATCATAGGTAATACTCTAATCTCGTTGACATGTGGTAAGTGAATTACTTTATGGTAAGTCCTTAGATGTTAAAAAGTTTTTAAAAATCATTATTTAAAGAGCGTTTTACTACATGCCTTACCGCAGGTGGTAAGGAAGGGAGAGAAGGAGGAGGGAGAAAGCAAAGACTAAAGGAACCTGGCCGAGTAGGTTAAAGGACGTGAGGATAGTGTGGTAAACCGGGCCACAGGCCAAGCTGGGACCCACAGGCGGAGCACGACTGAACCCGGCTGGGCCCTGGGCAGGGGAAGGCCGGGCAGGCTTCTCGCGGGTGGGTCTAGAGGAGCACACCTGCTCTTCACCCTCCCTGCCCGTTCAGAGCAGCAGTCCCACCCCACCCTCTGGCGGTCCTCCCAGACCATCCAGCCTGGGGGAAACGGGCAGTCCTCCCCCACCTGGCAGTGTGCAAGTACTAACCTGCCCCCACTTGGGCAACAGGTTCTGTCACACTCACTCCCCAGATGGAACTCGATTCCGGGTCCCCAACCCACTCCCCCCACACAACAGGCACCTGGGCGCCCGGCCCTCCCTCACGGGGCTCCCTGAACTGTGTCGGGAATGTTCGGCCACTTTGCCTGGACTTGCAGGTTGGGGCTCGGAACCCTCCCCCAGAGCCCTGGCCCGGGACTTCCTCTTCGCTGGATGAGTTTGCGGGGCCCTCCCCAGGGGTCACCTGGACGCTCAGGCTTCCCGCCGGGCTTTGGCGGGAGGGATTTCCAGACGCTACATCTCCCAGCTGGGCTTCGTCACCTGCCCCGGGGCAGCGCAACCTAGAGGGAGACAGACTCCTAGGACGGTTTCCCGGCGCACCCGGGTACCATCTAGTGGCAGCAGAGACAGGACGCAGGCTGTTTTTTACAGAATGACCTCCACTTCGGATTAGCATTTCTCAAGCATTTTTAAAACCCAAGCCTCCTTAAAATAAACAGAAAAACCTAACACCCTCGGTTTTTTGTTATTTGAAATTTCAGAATAAAATGCCCTATCTAGAAACAAATCAATGCAGTGATACTTTGATGGTGCTTTTTCATTTGGAAAAATGGCCCTCCACTCTCTAATGCCCTTGAAGACCACCGGTCTAGCCTGGGAGAATTTGTTAGACTGGTATTTATTATGAGAAACCTCTTGTTTGCACCAAGAGATTCCAGCTATCAAAATATTGCTAGTGAAGTCTTTCTAAATTAGAAGAAGGAATGAAAAACCGATAATTAAGTCCTTAATACATACTCAAATTGCTTATTCAGTTAGGTCCTATAGCTGTTGTATATTTATGTTCACATAAAATCAGACCTGATAACAGTGGTTACCAAATTTTGGGATTTCACTGACCAGTAAAATTTCAAAAGTAATTTGGGGATTCAATCAAGGGTTGCACCAAATTTTTGCTTTGCCAAGAAAGAACATGCTGGGGGGGTGGGGGGCGGGGAGAGAAGCTCACTCTATTACCATCATTTCACAAAAGAAGTTAATTAGCTTAAGTCATTCCACATTCTATACATATTGAAACATCGCATTGTACCCCATAAATGAACACAACTATGATTTGTCAATTAAATTAATAGTAATTAACAGAATAAAAAATAAAAGAGCTCACATAAAAAGAAAGAAAGGACATTATAATACCAACCAAGAAAGAACGTATGTAAATCTCAGGATTAACGGTTGACTAAAGTCAGGATCAAAGATATCTTTTTAAAATTTCAAATGTTGAAAAACATAATTGCATGTTATGATGTTACATTTCTTTTATTTGCCTTTTTCTAATACAAATTGTTAATGTGGGAGGTTAACTGTAACAGAAAGTAGTGCTTAAGTGTCCAGCTTGTTCTTGTTCCAACATGTGTTTTATACACAGTCAATGGTCACATTGCACATAGATAGCAATGTTGTCTCAAGTGGGAGTGGCAATCTTCTATAGTGCTACTTTTACTCAACCTGGAATATTCTGCAAACTGAAAAAAGCAGGATAATAATAGCCACCCATCCCTAGTGGCAAAGCTAGTAGTGGGAGACCAGGTGTCTGCTCATAAGGGCCTTCTTTGCTCAGGGAACAGGGCCACTGTGCTTTCCTGGATCAACATACTCACTCAAGGCTGATGTTCACCTACCAAAAATTCACCTAGTAATGTCTCCATCAGTACTGGGGCACAAATGTTAACACTATATTTGATCAGCCTGCCCGTTTAGGTCTGTTTTACGGGACTTGGGGGCTGGTATGCATTTTTTGAATTATTACAGTCTTATGTTCAATATGTTGCTCATCAAATCTCCAATTTGATGGCAAACACCTGATCAAGAATACACCACACAATTTTAACATTGTTTCCATGGGAAATGATGAGCAATTATAATTAGCTCCAGAATGATACAATCTCCAGCAACATCCTGTGGCGATAAGCAGGGATTGCTACTCTGGAGCATGGTGAAGTGAACCTGTGCAAAGAAGAAAATACCAAAGGAACCCTGATCCAGTCCACAGGATTTAGGGGCCAAGTTAGGAGACTGGGAATTCTAATCCTACTTCCAGTAATGTGGCTTTTCAGACTTGTGTCCTCAACTGATCTCTCCAAGAACGAATTCAATTCAATGATCGCCAATGTCCCTTCTAGTTCTAAAGTTCTATAGCACTAAGAGCTGAATGCATCAGTGGCCGTCCGTCATTGGTGACTGCATACCTGGAGAACCAAGAAGTTGCTCTCCTAGAACCACAGTTCAGGAAGGAAACTATTCAGAATAATTTACTCTGATAAAGACTGAAGTGAACAATCATAGTTTATACTTTGGAGGTCAATTAAGTCACAAAGCCTAGTTTTATGGTTTCAATCTCCATTGAAGTAGAGATGACAGAAACCAAATGGGAGAGGATCACAGACAGTTTGGTGATGAAAGAACAGGAGCACGTGGCATAGTCAATCTATCTGGGAAAGATGGCATAAAATACAAAAAACTTAATGACAGAAACGTCAAGGTTTTAAAAGCTAAGGAAGCTCTGACTTGTTTAAAGGAAGCAATTAAAAATAACCAGTAAAGAAAAAAGTAAATAATATAATAGTCAGTCAAACTACAGGAGTAAAAGAATACAGAGAAGAAAAAGATAGACTGTTCCAAGTTTATAATAAAAGTAGCACAAAAAAAATTGAAAAGTTAAAGTCCTCAAGAGTTCTCAAGGGCTCACTTATCAGAAATTTTTATCACAATCCACAGTCACACATTTATAAGATATGGTAATTCTCAATCTAGAAATAAAAGGAAACTATCCGAAGTAAGAAGATGATCTATCTAAAAATAGAGTGGCAAGTGAGGAATTGAAAGGGGAAGAAGAGGGCAAGTGATTTGGAAGGAACTTTTTTTCTGAAGGCTGATCCCAACTGGGCCTCTTTCTAATGATGACCCCAGGGCTCACAAGTTTAGCTTGGATAATATGAAGAACTCACATTGCACACGCATAAAAAGGGCAGCATCTCCTGCCCTTGTCTTCAAAGAAGATGGGTGGGAGCAGGAGCTGATGAGTGGGAGGGAAATTTTTTTAAATCCATAATTTCAAAAATATATAATTCCCAGACTTGTAGCAATTATCACAGTTGCTTTAAAAAGCGAGTTACTTGGCTTCTCCTGGCTCCTTTTGTCTATCAAAGCGTTATTAAACAGAATAACTGCCTTTTCCTTTTTCTGCAGCTACACAAATATATGTCAAGATATAAAAGTGAGGAAATATAAGAAAGAAATTGTAGGATCTTCAAGAAGTCTCAAAGAATTCATATTAGCCAGAACAAAAGGAAAGTCTAAGGTAGGTTGTCCTGAGTTTTACTGCTTCTCTTGTGATAAGTCAACATAAAACAAAACAAAACAAAAACTATAACAAAGTCTTTGTAGCTGTGTTTATTTGAGTTTAACATTGTTGGAATTCAGCAAGGTGTAGTTTAAAAAGATCCTGAGCTTTGGAAAATGTTTATCTGTAGTTAAAATTTTGAGCCACTCCTAGCCCAGCCGTGTGGCTGGGAAGTTACTACACTTCTCTAAATCTGTCTACGCACTGGTGAAGCAGGGATAATAATTTCTATCTCACAGAGGTATTATGAAAATTAAAAAAGAGATATTCTAGATAACACATTTGACTACCACAGATGTTTGAAAAAAATCTCAAAATTAAGCTCCTACTATTATTCCTCCAAGTTATTAGCTATTCAGAGCTCAACATTTAAGGCACAAACCACACTCTGTAACTTCAAGTGTTTCTTACAACTCTTCCTGGTTTGGGTTAACTTTTTCCTTAGTAATGACATTGCCACACTAAGGTGATAGGATCAGCAGCTCCAAAATAAGATAAACATTTTTGTTAAAATAACAAAAAATTGGCATCAGAGCATAATCAAAGGGTATGTATCTGGAATATTAACTCTCATATTGGTTACTATACTAATATTTTTCCCTTTTCAATAAGTTATTTCTTGGGTCTGATGAATATTTCAATGGGAAAATGAACAAGGTAGATGAACAGAGAAAGAAAAACTGTTAATAAACATGAAAAGGTTTAATCTCATTAATGATCAAAATAGAAAATTAATACAAAGCCATAATTTTCATTTTCCACATTGGAAATCAATTTATAAATCATAACACTCAGAAATAGTGGGTGAGGGAGCGGTCAATAAAATTGATTCTTCATACACAGTTGGTAGAATATCAGTTGGTACAAACTTTCAAATGTACAATCTGAAAATATTTGTCTCCAGAGTCCTAAAAATATTTGTGATATTTATGATTGTACTTCCATTTCCTCTCGAGGAAATATTCACAAAAATTTCTTTAAAACTTCCATTGTAGAATTATTATTCCACAAAAGTAGAAAACAGGCTACATATTCCCAAATCAAAATGCTTAAATAAATGTTGACAATAAATATGATTTTGTAATATCGTCCTTTTTAGTAATATTTACTTAGAGAACTTGCTCACTATAAATATTAAATTGAAAAATAGAATTATAAAACATATAGGGTATGATTTCAATTTTTATAATATGCATTAGGATAAAGATTAGAAAGAAATACATCAAAATATTAATAGTGGTTATCTCTGAGGTACAGGACTAAAGATGTTTTTTTCCATTTTTCAACATTTTTCTTAATTTCCTATAATGAATACATATTCATACTATAATGAGGAATGAACATTTTTTTGAAGTCATTTCTTGTTCTGTCAAAGCATTGAGTTCACCAGGAATGGCTGACGATATCATAGGGATATCATCAGTCAGCTTTTCTGCAAAGTCCTCTAAAATAACACTGGGGTCTGGGTGAACACCCACAGGCCCTGCTGCCATGCTATGCCACAGCTTCAGAAACTCTGTTTTCAAGTCCCCAAATTGGAATTTGTGGTCCAAAAATAGGCTAACACATTTGAAAGCAGGGCTGTCCCTGAAAATTCAGATACATAATCATCACAAAATGATTCTCACTCTACATGGAAACTTACCTGATCTCTGGGGCATAGATTAAAACTAGCCCAGCCTGTTAATCTTTCCATAACTTTTCCTCTCACCTTTTAATTGTTGAGAAAGCGTTAGAACAGACATAGTGACTTTCCCTGACTGAAGAAAATAATCAAGAAAATGCTGACTGCCCACTGTGTGCATGATACTATACTCAACAAGGGGTACCTCTAATCTGACTCAGCAAAATGAGGTTTGTGAACGCATTAATGAGCCTGTGTAGAGACGTAGACGTAAGCAAAATTCTCCACAAGCAAGCTTAATTCTATGGTAAACCCAGACAAGGAGCCCAAGTAGCCCATAAGTGTTCCCTTGTAGGTGATAAATGACCTTTCAAGACCAACTAAATGCTTTCACCTAAAAGAGCAGGTGAGCAACGCTACATTTACAATGAGCTTTATGTATGGATGACGTCCCTGAGTTGCAATTTCCTTTGCTAAGAGAAGAAACCACTATTCCATGTTAACAAATTAAACATAACCTAATTTGTCCTAATTTGATTTCATTTCTATCTGCTTTATGCCATTTTACAGAATGAAGATGATACAGACAAGAAATCATTTTAATATATCCAGAAATTCCTTACTTGCAAAGAAGTTATATAACAAAAGTAAGTCAATTATTTGTAATTTTAAAAATACTTCTATTTGGTTAGTTAATGTTATAAATGCACATGGCAAAAAAAAATATAGGAAGAATTAAAAGGAAAAACATATGTCTGGTTACGTCTATCTTCCCAGTCTCACTTGCCAGAGGCACCCACTTTCAACTATTTTTGTTGTTATTCTTTAGTACATTATGTTAGGACATTAATTTATTAAAATATACTGCTGTTCTTGATTTACCAACTTGAAACATTATCTGCTGACTTCCTGATTTATATGACTTCTTAGTTTACATACAGGCTCTCCAATTTGGGGAGGCAAGTCAGGTTTATTGATATGTAATTTACATATAGTAATTATTATTGTAAGCCTTTCAGTGTAGTTTTATGAATGTTGACGATTGCAATTTCATCATCCCTCCTGACAAACTCAGAGTAACTTTTAGACAATTCCTCTCCCCACCCTATCATTTGCAAGCAGTGATGTTTTCTGTGCCTACACTTTTGCCTTCTTCAGAATGTTAAATGAATGTAGCCTTTTGAGTCTGGTTTTTTTCACTTAGCTTAAGGCATTTCAGATTCATTCATGTTGTTGCATACATCAGTCATTTTTTTGAATGAACATACAACAGTCTATCTGTTCACTGGTTAAAAGACTTTCATTTTTCCCCCTAGTCTTACTGATTAGAAATAAATTTGTAATAAACATTAATACACTGATTTTTATGTGAAATTGGTTTTATTTCTCTTTTCTAAATAACTAGGAGTGGGATTACTATGTTGTATAGAAAGACTATATTTAACTTTAGATAAAGTTACCAAAGTGTTTTCCAAAGTGGTTCTATCATTTTACATTACCACCAGTAATGAGACAGCCTGTGTCTTGTCTTTTAATTCTCTTAACAGCATCTTTCAAGGAACAGACATTTTTAATTTTGATGAAGTCTAATTTAGTCAATATTTTTCTTTTACGGATCATGTATTTGGTGTTCTCATCTAAGAAATGTTGCCTAACCTTAGATCAAAAGATTTCCTTCTATGTTTTCTTTTAGAAATTTTTATAGTTTTAGATTTTATTCTTAGATGTGTGATCCATTCTAGTTAATCCTTGTAGATATGCAAGGTGTTTTGAAGTTCTTATTCATTTATTTTTGCTAATGAATGTATACAGCATCATTTTTTAAAAAGATTGTCCTTTCTCTTTTAAATTTCCTTTAACCTTTTGTCAAAAAATCAAGTAACATATATATGTGGATCCATTTCTGGGTTCTCTATCCTATTCCATTGATCAATGTGCCTCTTCTTTGGCCAATTCCACACTGTCTTAATTGCTGTAGATTTATAATAAATTTTGAAAAGAACATTCTAACGTTGCTTTTGTTTTTCAAAATCAATTTGGTTATTCTAGTTCCTTTGCCTTCCAATAAATATAAATTTTAGAATCAGCTTGGTGAATTCTGCAAAAGTTCCTCTTGGAATTTTGACTGAAACTTTGATTAGGATTATATTAAATCCATAAACCAAGTTGGAGACAATTAATATATTAACAATATTAAGCCTTCTGTGAATATAGTACAGTAGTCCCTCAATATCCACAGGGGTTCATTCCAGGATCCCCAGAATCCCCAAATCCATGGATGCTCTCGTCCCTTATACAAAATGGCATAGTATTTCCATATAACCTACACCCATCCTCCCCTACATTTTATTTTTATTTAAATGTTTTATTGATACATAATATTTTACATATTATAGGGTACATGTGAGTGTTTGTTACATGTATAGAATGTGTAATGATCAAGTCAAGGTATTAAGGGTGTCCATCACCTTGAGTATTTGCCATTTCTATATGTTGGTAACATTTCAAGTCCTCTCTTCTAGTGACTTTGAAATATACAAAATAGTGTTGCTAAGCATTGTGGCCCTAGTCTGATATCAAGCATTAGAACTTAGTTCTTCTATCCAATTGTATGTTTGTACCCATTGACAAACTTCTCTTCATCCTCCCTCCCACCCCCATCACTCTTCCCAGTCTCGGGTATCATCATTCTCTTCCCTATGTCTATGGAGATCAAGCTTTTTTAGCTCCCACATATGAGTGAGAAGATGTGGTATTTGCTTTTCTGTGACTGGCTTATTTCACTTAACATAAAGACCTCCATCTATGTTCCATCCACGTTTCTGAAAGTGACATGACTTCATTCTTTTTTTTATGGCTGAATAGGATTCCACTATGTGTATATAACTTATTTTCCTATCCATTCATCCATTGATGGAAAGTTAGATTGATTCCATATCTTTGCTATTGTGAATAGTGCTACGATAAATATGTGAGTGCAGGTATCTCTTTGATATAGTGATTTCTTTTCCTTTGCATAAATACCCAGTAATGGGATAGGATTGCTATTCATAGATTGTATGGTAGTTTTATCTTTAGTTTTGAGAAATCTCCATACTGTTTTCCACAGTGGTTGTATTAATTTACATTCCCAGTAACAATGTATAAGAGTCCCCTTTTCTCCATATCCTCACCAGCATCTGTTATTTTTTGTCTTTTTACT
>VBSM01001562.1:6615425-6626699 GCA_008086735.1 Cheirogaleus medius
CATGGGCAATATACATAACCGTAATACTTGTACCCCCATAATATGCTGAAATAACAATAAATAAATGAAATGAAATGAAATGAAATGAACTACAAGTAATAATGAAGGAAGTTCTTCAGGCTGAAAGAAAATGGCACCAGAAGAAAACTCAGATTTATACAAAGTAATGAAGAACACTGAGCACAGGAAATGATAAATAGGTGTGTAAATGTAAAATACTACATTCATTTTTTAATTAAAGATAAAAATATTTAAAGCCAAAATAATAACTAGGTATTTCAAGGTTTATAAAGTATTTAGAAGTAAACATGTAAGATTAATAACGCAAAGGACAAAAAGAAGGAAATGGAGGCATATGATGTAAGTTTCTGAAACAAACTATGATAATTTAAAGATTAATATTTTACATTTTGGAGGAATCACTAAAAATAAAACAAATAAGTATAGCTTAGAAACTAATAGTGAAAATAATATATAATGCTAATATTTAGTCAGTTAAACCAAATGAAGACAAGAGGGGGAAATGAAAGGAGAACTATAGAAATAACAGGATGACACATTTATACACAACCATATTGATAAATACATTAAATATATATTTTTAAATGTTCTAGTTAAAAGACAAGTAAATAAGACAGGATAAAAAAGCAGGACCCAAACATATGCTCTCTATTAGAAGCCCAATTTAAATATGAAAATACATATAAGTTTTAAGCTTAAGGAAGGTGAGCTGGTTATATTGACAGAGTAGATCCCAAGGCAAAGAATATTACCAATGATAAAGAGAAGCATGTCATAACAACAAATATTACCACAAATAAAGTAGGAGGTTTCCCAGTAATAAGTGTGCAACAAGAGGACATAAAAATCCTAAATGTGTATGTACCCAATAACGAAAATTTCAAATATATAAAGCAAAGATTGGGAAAACTAAAAAGGGAAATAGATAAATCCACAAGTAAATTAGAGATGTCAACAATCATTTCTCAATAATTGATAAAACGAGAAGACAGAAAACCAGTAAAGATATAAAAGACTTCAATAACATTGTCAAGCAACTCGACCTAACTGACATTTATACAACACTCTACTCACTGAAAGTAGAATACATATTAATTTCAAGTGCATACGAAATATATTCACTAGGTCAGACACATGCCAGGCTATAAAACCACTACAAATGAATTCCAAAGTACTGAAATCATATATATTAGGTTATTTCATCCCCAGTGGATTTAAAGCAGAATTCAATAATTTAAAAATCAGGAAATTACTAAAGTATTTGGTAGTTAAACAACAGACATCCAAGTAACACACAGGCTCCACAAAATTACAAAGAATACCAGAAAATATTTTGAACTCAATATAAATGAAAACATAATATATCACAATTCATGGATGAGCTGAAGCAGTTGCCAAGAGGGAAACTTATAGGTTAAATATTTATATTAGAAAAGAAGAAAGGTCTGAAATGAATGATTTAAGAAAGGGTCAGCAAAAGGTGGCCAACTGACTGGCCCACTTGTAAATAAGGTATTATCAAAATGCAGCAATACCTATTTGTTTATCTAATGTCTATAGCTGCTTTCATACTACACATGCAAAATTAAGTAGTTGCAACAGAGACTGTTGCTCACAAGCTTAAAATACATACTATCTGACCCTGTAAAAAAATGTTGCCAACACTTTATATAAGGTACCACACTAAAGAAGCTAGAATAAAAAATAATAAATTAAACCCAAAGTTAAGTACAGGAAGAAAATCATGAAGATAAGAGCAGAAAATAATTGAAAAACAGAGAAAGTTAATAAAACTAAAAGCCATTTATTTGAAAGAAATCTATAAAATTGATAAACCTCCAGCTAAACTGTTCAAGGTAAAAAGAGAGAAAATTCAAATTCCCAATGTCAGAAATATTAAACGGGACATCACTATAAATCCTATAAATATTAAAAGGATAATAAAGAAATATGATGAAAAACTTCATAGCTGATTAAAAACCATTCTAGAGGAGCATCTTCAATTTGATTTAGCACAATAACTCTCAAACCTTTTAAAGGAGTCCAGTTGTTTTAATGAAGTCAACTTTCTGCTTTCTGCAAAAAGCAATGTCTTTTAATATAAAATAGCTAGAGAACAGCTATAGGAAAGAAAGATTTTTTAAAAAAAGAGTTTCATCAATTACACATTTATTATCCCGTAAGGAATCCTCTGCTAATTATATAATTATTCTTTATTCAGTCTTTTCAATTTTATGTATTGTCTATTTCCTAGAAATACAAACTACAGATCGTAAATGGAACTTAAGTGAGAATGTAATCTCACTATGACTACCAGAGTAGGCAAATGTTCACAAAGAATTTTTACTCTTAGAGAGCAATAATGGGAATGGTAGAGAAGAAGGAAATACACACTTCTAGGGGAGCAAGCCAGGAAAATGTCATCAGAAAAAATTGTGAGATATGATAAGTTAATACTTTTTAATATATTTTGGCTCTGTTTTAAAACAATCTGTTTTTTTCAAATTGTGTTCATCTGGATTACCACATTCTGAGTTAGCATCTCTTGCGTAAGCATACATTTATAAAACTAAACATTTTGTTGTTTTTAGTTATTATTTTTAATTGACATATAATAATTGTATATATTTATGGGATACAATGTGATGTTTCGATACATGTATACAGTGTGTAATTATCAAATCAGGGTAATTAGCGTATCCATCACTTCAAACACTTATCATTTCTTTGTATTGAGAACATTCAAAATCCGCACTTTTAGCTATTTGAAAATGTCCAGATCCTGACAGATGAGATTTCTTTCTAATACTGTTTTTGACCACGGAATCTTTATTTCAATCAATTATGGAGTTGCACAAAAAAATGTATAAGGTATTTATAAATGCAGAGATGGGGCATCTATCGCTGTCCTTTTACAAAAGAATGACAAAATAGATTGGGAGAAAATGTGTGGTTCACTTTCAAAATCTGAGCATCCTAATGATTTTCCTAATGTGAAAAATTTAATGAAAAAGTAGACTGATCTAATGTGGGATGTTTAAGTCCTTGGCAAATTTAAATTGTTTAAAAAAATAATAATAAATCAAGTTCTTGAGTCATACTGAATGATTCACCCATGAATTCTTGAGAAGATTAATTTAAAACAGTTCCAAAGAAATAGTATCTTCACATGCCTACTCTCTTAAAAGACAGAAGAGAACAACAGAAAGGGAAAGTTATTCTAGAGGAGAAAAAGTGAAGCATCAGGACAAAGCAGAACCTCCTTAGCCTGGCTGGCCAATCAAAGCAGTGAATTCAAGAGACACTTGATGATTCGGGGGCATGGCCTGAGGAGTAGCAGTGTTGGCCTCTATGGAAATGAGGTCTTCCTGGTCTGTTTCACATTCCTACCGGGTACTCATCTCTGCCCCTCCCTTTTATTTTTTACTGGATCCCTAAGTAGGAGGAATAGTGATTTATACTGTTCAAATTTCAGGGAACCAAGTGGCCCACATGCTTTCGGGATCCAGCTTTCAAAGAACAAGAAAGGCACAAGGTTCAAGGTCATGGCTCTGTCTTCTACCTCTTTTCCATTGTAAGTGTGGGAAGGGTGTGACCTGCTTCCTCATAGAAGAGATCCAGCCACCCCTCTCCACAGACTCTCCACTTTTTCCTCACTTAGCAGTTGCCTCTGGAATTATTGCATGAACTATTGCCAAAGTTTCTGAGAGAGCTGGACTCATGTGAGGTCCTGGAAATAGCGGCCCCGTGCTCCATTGCCTCTCTGGCTTCATTTTGCCAGGCATTGGATGGTCTTTCAATGGTATCACAGTGTCAGGATCCAAATTCTGGTTTATCACAGGCCCCCTTTCTTTATCCTTAGGCTATTTAGTTGTTTAGAAAAGAAGAGCATATTAGAATTATGCCATGCATTTTGGGGAGAAAGCCCCAGGTAACAAGAAAAAGTCACTTTGCCTTGTTTCTCCTCCTTTTTCTTGATATCCCCTCTTGACTGACTAGAGATAAGGCACAGCTGAGCCGAGATAGTATTTGGGTATTCCTAGGTCCCTTTAGCAAAAGGGTCATTTCTATATCACTTAAGAACATATCTCAATTTCTTAAACTATGTAAGGATAAACTTTGAGATTTTGACTACTGACTGTGAAAAATTTAAGACTAGAAGGCCAAAGCAATGGAAAATCGAGACAAAACCTCACAGATATAAATGATAAGGCATGATACAAAGTATACTCTGTGCTTAGAATTTTTCTTTATTTTTTCTGTTTGCTATTTATATTCAAAAATTAATTCTCTCATTTCATTATTTATTAAAATAAGTGTTTTATATACATGTGAACGTATCTGTTTGAGCTTTTTCATGATCCACACCTACAGCTGTCCATTTATAGGACACTATCCACTACAAATCTCAAAATAAAGATAACACTAATCATTTGGTAGCCACCCTTGTAGGACAAGACTAAGCTAGAGCAGGAACTGAACAGCCTCTGGCTGCTATTTGTGTATCCATGCCCCCTTCCCAAAGGACTTGCCATCACTCTCTCAGGAACAAGCTCTAAGACCTCAAACTATGTCAGATTAACAGGTCCTGTATGGTTCAATGGCCTCCCTAACCCTGACTTTATCCAATCTCCTCTCCTCTTAACCTTCTTATTTACAGCAAGAGATCCAAATACTGCCAAGAAAAATACAACAAACTGGATCTCAACTACTTCCTGGAAGCATTTCCCCTAAAAAAGAAACATATGAAAGTTTATTCAAGAGAAAAATACTCTAAATATGTATCTGAAAATAACAACCACTTTCAAAAGACAGTAAATTTGGGAAAAACTAATTGGTTTTATATAGCAATCACTGCTAGGGAGTCAAGAGAATTATCTTTTTCACACATACTTTCATGTCTTGATGCTCATGTAAGATTAGAAAAGACTAGGTAACCCTTTTGGTTCTCATGGGAACAGTGGGTCACCCTGTGCAGAGCTGGGAGTGACCCATTCAGAGATGTACATGAGGACAGTAGCAGAGCTAGTAGAAGAAGTTTTAAGAGACAAGGACTAGAAAATAGGTCTTCACTTCTCTTTTTAATAAAAGATGCAGGAATATATGCATCGGGAGCAGTTTATCACACAACAGCATTTGTTTTATTTTGGTCTGCCAGATGAAAACACAGAACACCCAGTTAAATTGGAATTAAACAGCAATTAATTTTTAATATATGTGCGTCCCATGTCATATTTGTGACACACTTATACTAAAAAGGTATTGTTTATCTGAAATTCAATTGAACTTGGTGTTCTGTGCTTTATTTGCTAAGTCTGCAGCCTTATTTAATGTGTCTTTCAAAAATTATCTATAAATGCTCTTGGCTCTCAATTTTTTATCTTCAGCCCAAACTTATCCCCTGAACACCAGACCCATAAAACTAATTGCTTACTAACATCTCCATTTCAGTGTCTAATAGGCATTTTAAATTCAACATATCCCAAACTGAGCTCTTGTTATCTGCCACCATTCCCTTCCTGTCCCTAGACCAGTTTCTCCTCCAGCCTGTTCCACCCAAGTTAAGGGTTCATTATCCCATTGCATGGATAAAAAAAACAAAAAAAAAATTAGTGTCATGCTTAGCTCCTTGCACACCTCAAAATCCTTTATTTTTTGTATGAGTTTAATGATTCAGAGGAAATCTCTATTTTATTTTTCTGTAAGTTTGAGACTAGCTAACAGGTTTAGGCAGTATAGTCCAAGAAGAAATAAGCCCCCGAGGGCTTCTGGAGTTTCTCCTGGGCCAGAGATGTCTCTTCCTTGGAAGCAGGGTGCCTCTTGGCATGTCAATCAACAAATAAATGACTGTGCTTCAAGAAGGGCAAAGGTGGCAAAAATCTTTTGCACTTACAGGCTCAGTCAGTCCCAGACTTTTGCTTTCACTTCCAGAAGCACTGCTGAAAACTCTTATTGGGAACTGCTAACTGTTGTTTGCTGGGGGGAAATTCACACTACCTGAAGCTCCCATTCCCACCCTGGTTATTAAAGGAAGTACTTCTCTTTCCCCTTTTATAGCAAGCATATAGCTTTCTAGAGCCTCAATAATCCTTCTGGACCAAAGGACAAAGGAGTTTCATGAAATTAGAAGAGAATGCACAGTGTGTAAATCTATGTAATATCCAAATTACAGTTTTAAAGTGGAGAACTCCAGGAAATTTCTGCCAATTATTTGTTTAGTACGCATGATGAATGTTGTGAGACCATGTCAGGTCTTTCGTATCAAACATCAAGGAAACCAGGACCTAGACAATCAGAGAAACTCAGAGCTGTCTAAATTTTTTTTTATCCAGTCCAGACCAAAAAATAGTTTTTCTAAGTTTCCACCAGCTGTTATATCCTCTGGGATTCCCCAAAAGGAGCAAGGGTCTCTTCTCTACTGTCAATGTATGGCATCCCTGAGGTGACAAAAAAGAAGCTGGATAAAATCAACCAAAGCAAAAAGGGTTTATTAGTTTATCATGTTTTCAGGTCCTAGGCCAATTGGAAGGTGGTATTTTCTGCCATGCAATTTTGCTGACTATGTCATTGTTTCAAGAACAACTTTTCATACAACATTCCAATGATAGCAAATACATGCTCATAAATGGCCAATATGATTGACAATGTAATTTGCAAAAATGGGTAACCATGTGAGAAAACCAATTAAAACAATGAAAAACAAAACTACCTCGAATCTCTCTACTAAATAGCCAAAGATTTGCATAAAATTAAGAATAAGTAATGTAAGTAGCAATAGACATTGTGTATGTGGAACACAAAGAGGGGTAAAAGTTTCTTAAAGAGATTTAAAAATGCTTTCATTTGACAAAGAAAAGTTGTTGTAAAAGTTAAACCTGGGTCAATATATCTCTACCATATCAACACATTACTCATACATTTTTATTAGACTTCAAATTTTAAGGAAACAATCAAATTTGAATGTATGATATTTTTTTGCACATTTCAATGTCAAAAGTTTCCATGCCTTTTCAAGGACATAATGAGGCATACTTTCTTATGTTGCTACACTCAGGGTCTCTGAAATTTTCCAAAGATTCTGTCATATAACAAAATATACCTTTCAAGTTAGATTTTAAAATAATTGAGTCTGTTTGTTAAAATGTCTGCAGCCAAGTTATCAGCACCCCCAAATAAAAAGGGTTGTACAAACAGCCTGCAGAGTCAGTTTCACAGGTGCCTAGTCAAAACCATGATATCTGGAAGCCTTTTTTTTTTTTTTTGGTAAATTCTGCTAAATTGTCAAGAGCACTTACAGTATCCCAAGTTAACAGAGTTCTCAACTATTTTTTATAAAGACTTTCCTATAGTCTGTTTTCTTCCCATTGGTGAATTTATTAACTCTAAATGCAAATATTTCACTTTATCCCGTCATCTTTCTGACAGTCTTGGGGTAACTGCTTTCCTAAAAAATAACTGGAATGCTTTAATCCTCAGATTTTATCAATTATTCCTTTCCAAAAATCAAATTTTTGCTTGAATAATGGATTTAGTAATTCAGGCCATCTGAAATACTGAAATCTGTGCATGACAGCAATCATACTATTCAAAACATTCTCCTGCACATGTCAATAAGAAGAAAACTACCCACCCTGAGTATAGCTAATAATGTCAAACAGATTGTCATCTTGGAAAACAAAAATGCATCAAAATTAGCTTCGGACAAAGTACAACTCTAGAGAAAAACACCAGGTTTTTATATGCAAATGTCTTTAATGTCTGATTGAAATGTTTAAAGAATGAGTTAGCAAGGATTCTGCTCCTCCTCTACATAATCCAGGACCATGTAACGAAAATAGTTTTAGAGTTAAAGGGTTTTTAGTCATAGCACATTATGATTTTATCAAAGATGCATTTGCCCCAGTTTCTAGTAAACATAAAGAAACGTTTGGTTTCCAGCTTAGGTCGAGGGTTCTATTTAGCCTATCAAGGCACAGACCTGTTATAAATGCTGGGGCGCTTGCCAGAATTTTTTTTTCCTCGGGAACTCTGAGTAAAGATCGTACCTCGAAAGCAATGTGCTTCCAATGTGTTGCAAACCACACAGATTTAAGCTCCCACTCCCGCCTCCATATCTTGGCACGAGCGGCTTTTGGGGTATCCCTCGTCTCCTAAAACTCAAGACTAAATCGCCACCTCCCACCACCACCATGCCACCATCCTTGCGCAGCTCTTAGGGGCTCAGCAAAGAGAGTCCCCCAAGCGCACCTGCAGATCTCCCGGTCCTTGCAGGGTGAACTCATGGTGCCACCCAGCTCCCAGCTGGGCGCGCACCCACAAACGCTCTCCTACACCCTTCGCTGCAAACTGCCCACAAATTAGTCACCCATCTCACCCCCACTACTTATACCCCCACGTCCCTGCCGCTTTTCCCCTCCTCCTGGTGGCTTCGTCCCCAACACACCTGTCTACCCCTACAGCTGCCAGACGTCAGGTGCCCACGCTGCGCCCTATCCAGCACCCCCTCAATCCGACTGGCGCTTCCCCCTCCGTCCCGCAGAAGGTCAGTGTGTTTGGAGCACCCGCTTTCCCCTACTCCTGTGCCCACCCACAGACCGCCCCCAAATCCCACCGTCGCGGGCGCGGGGGAAAAACACCCGCCGTACCTGCCGAGAGCTCGGCGGCCGCGGCGAGCAGCAGGAGAGCCTGGCGGAGCGCTGAGCGGAGCGCCCGGGTCATGGCCACCAGGCGGCCACGCCGGGGCTGCGAGGCCCCAGAGCGGAGCGAGGCAGCCGGGGCAGCACGGGTCGCTTTGAAGTTCCCGGGGCGCGGGAGGGGAGCGCAGCCCGTCACCCTTTTGAAGTGTGCGGTTGGCTCTAGTCGGTGCGGGCGCCCCCCTCCCCGGCCTCCCCCATCCCACGCCCCCCGCGGCTGGCGGTGCGCGGCGCTCCTGCCACTGGCCCCGGCAGCGGGGCTGGGAGGGGGCGGGGGGCGGCAGATCCCGCCCCTGCCGCGCCTCCGCCCCCTGCGCCCTCTCGCCGCCGCCGGGCCTGGTGCTGCGGGGCGGGCGGACGGGCGAAGGCGGCGGGGTGGCCGGGCGGTGAGCTCGCCCGGAGCTGGGGCGCAGAGAGAAGGGGCGGTGGAGGAGCGGTGCGGAGCCCCCAAGGCGAGATACTCTGGAAGGGGAGTCGGGACGGGAGGGACTTTAGGGAAACTTAAACCCCACGCAGCAATTGCTTCCTGGCGATCAGCTGTATAGTCTCCCGCAGAAGACCCACCCTTCCAGCTCTCCTGACACTCGTTTACTGTCCAGTGTCCTTAAGTCTAACTAGACTTCGCCATGCGTAACCCCCCAGTATTCCTACCTGCTTGTCCCACCACCACGTCAGGGCTGTTCGCGCGTCTGTGGAAGGGCGCCCTCTCTGTCCATCCCTGGAAATGACTAGTTACCAGACTGCCTTGCGGACTTGGAGTTTTGGCTTAACAAAATTTGTCTTTTACCGATCGATGCCTTCCTATGACCCTCTCCTCTATCAATGGCAATCGGAGCTGGACCACCTGCACCCGGTGATGTGGCCGTCTACAAAGTGAAATCCAGGTTTGGTGGTAAAGCTGCTGACCTGTGGAAGGTGTCTCAGCAGCTACAATTTCAGCAATTGAAGAACTGGGAAAATAATAATAATAATAATAATACACGCGGATAAAGGGGAGGGGAAGAATTGTTTAAACTAATATATTAGAAACTTGTTCGAGTATTATTTAAATCCCTAACGGATTATTGCCAAATGGGTGTTCTTCCCATGTATATTGTGACCAAAAACATAAGGGCAACATTACTAATGAATAGAAATTATTCTAAATTCAGTTCATCTATGTAGCCTGTACAGTAATGTGAATAGGATTATTTTAACCTGAACAACAAAAAAATCCCCAAGTAAACAATATTGGTGTTATTACTGCTCTCAGGGGGTTACTTGAAAAGTGACAGTGTCATATAAATTAATTGCTTTAAAGTAAGAGATTACTTACTTCTTCACCTAGCTTAGAACTAGAATAACTAGTTGAGTGTTCTTCTGAGGTCTATGAAAGACCTATGGTGAAATGATGTATGTAATTGATTTTACAGTCCCACGGTGGGAGTGGGATAGTTGTTGGACTTTAAGACATGTGGATGGCAGTCCTGAGGATCTCTCCCACCACCGCCTTGGATGAATCAAAATATTCCTAAGCATTAAAAACTTTGTTCTCATTTTATCCTGGATCCAAACAAACAAACAAAAAAAATGGAGATGTGGGACTAATCTGAGCCCTTCCAGACACCCACAAAACAGATGCTTTTTTAAAAAAGGCAAGAACATGCCAGGACACATTATATTTTGACTGGCTTGGCTTGCTCGTTATTTGGTAACTGTACCCTAGATTGTGATCTGCGGTTGGATCATGAGACTTGGAGCCTAAAGAGCAAGATTTCATGCACTTTCTGGGCCTGCTTCCTCAAAAGTAAATGGAACTTCATTTCTCCGTATTCTGAGAACCATGACCAGGTTCAGAAAGGATAGTGTATGGAAGAGCACTCTTAAACCATAAGCATTACACTAAGGGCAGGTATTTACTCCCCACATATTTATTCTGTCTGGAATATAGTAAGCAATGTCCACTGTAAGTTGGAAGCCTCTCATTTCTAAGAAAGCAAGATAATCCTGAGAAGTCTGATACTGAATCATTTTGATATTTTGATATTTTCAAAAACAAACTCAATGTTTTCCTCTTAGTCTAATGGTGCATTGTCAATATGGTAACCACTAGCCACATGTAAATACTGAGCACTTGAAATATGTCTAGATCAAATTGACATGTGCTGTAAAGAAAATACATACTAGATTTCAAAGACAGAACAAAAATGATTATTGATAATACATTATCGATAATGTTTATATTGTTTACATGTTGAAATGATAATATTTTAGACATGTGGGGTTAAATAAAATCTATTATTAAAATTAATTTCACCTATTTCTTTTTACTTTTTAATATTACTGCTAGAAAATTTTAAATAACATACATGGTTCACATTATGTGTCTATTGGACAGTACTGTTCTAAAGAATCCTCATCAGATGGCAAGGATCCTTAGCTTGTCTTAAGAACAGTATAGGCCAGGTGCGGTGAATCACGCCTGTAATCCTAGCACTCTGGGAGGCCGAGGCCGGTGGATCACTCGAGGTCAGAAGTTGAAAACCAGCCTGAGCAAGAGTGAGACCCCATCTCTACTAAA
>VBSM01001562.1:6626799-6700202 GCA_008086735.1 Cheirogaleus medius
AAGAAAGAAAGAAAGAAAGAAAGAAAGAAAGAAAGAAAGAAAGAAAGAAAAGAGTATTAAAAAACCAAAAGAGTGGTTAGGTGTCTTGTCAGTCAATACCTGGCCAGCCAATGAAGGAATCAGAATCATTGGAATTCTTGGTGCAGAGTCTATGGCCATACCACCCTGAACACACCTGATCTCATCTGAATTCTTGGTGCAGAGTTCCGTGACACAACAAAAAAGGTTAAGATATAAAAAAATCTAAGAACTTTATTTGTAGAAGAATTTAAACTAGATCCTCAAATACCATTTTCCCCATCCTCTTCTGCATGTTCCAATGTCAATACTATAAAAACTTTGAAGTAAGTGTTAGCCACTCTCAACATATTGAATTTTAATAGCTGGAAAAGCATATTCTTAGACAATTATAAATATTTCTAATATGCTTGAGTCCTCAATGCCACCTTCATGGCAACCAACAAAAAACCTTTATCCTTATAATGTGTCCCAACTTATACTTTATTTATACACACACACACACACACATCCCTATGGAAATTAATCCAGTCTTAACCCAATGTCTTTTTAAATAAATTATTAGTAAGAAAATACTCTTTGGAGCATATTTAGCACTCTCATTATTTAGTATAAACAATAGAAATGCATTGTTCAAGATGTGATATAACACATCTTTCTTTCAAGTTTCGGTACATAACAGAAAAAATTTTACATACAAGATTTTTTTATTTCACTAGAGAGAAATTTACGTGCAAATGTGTTTCTCAGGATTTAACACTCACCCCCACCCTTAATCATCTATTTGTACATATTCATTACCATAGCAACATTACATCATCACTCCTAGATTCTTGTAACCAAAGAATACAATAACAACAAATAATTGAGGGGTTCATAACCCATTGGCAAAACAGACTTTGTGTGAATAAATCTTATATAAGCAAGAGAAACAGGTATAGAAATTTTAAATTATAAAGATTTGATACATTTGCAGAATAACATTGCAAATTAATAAGGCAGATAAATGTGTGTAATAACTGAACTTTGAAAAAGACTATCTGTTGAGTGTGGTTGTTTGGGATTTTTTATCATTCAGGTTTCTTTTATTATTATCCTTTCCAGAATCTCCAATGCCATGCATCTTAATTTCTCATTTCATCTTGGAACATGAATTTATCATGGAATGAGCATATGGTGAGGAGGCATGCTACAATAATTTGCTATGCACTATCAAGGTCTAATCTTTTCTCATTTTACTGCATTTTTCCTTCCCCAAGCTAACATTGCTCCTAAGAAGTGCATGAAACACTCATCTCTACTCTTCTTGTCTCATCTCTTAATCCCAAACATCTTTGCATTGGGAAATCTTGGTTTCAATTCTATTCTATTTTTTTATTATTAATTTCCATCGCATGAAAATACTCATATTTTAGGACTTTTATTGAGATTCTACAATAGGTATCCTCAATGTGTCTATTTCATGGGACAGTTTGGGTTTCATTAAGAAGAAAAATAATAATTCCTCTGTAAACATGGATAATGGGGAGATAGCAAGCAATTTCTTAGCTCTACTGCCACTGCTAAAAGCTTAAAGTCTACTTTCAGTACCTACATTATCTCTTTTCACCACTTTTCAAGATGGCTATACTTCTTCACTAATTTTCATATCTATTTAATACTATTGATATAGTCTTTTTGCATTACTCAGATTTTGTCTGCTTTCTCTTCCACTGATCAATGTCATGCTGGGTTGATTAGCTGCATTCAATGCAGGCCCTATAAAGGGCAGGTCAGAGACTCAGTTCCAAGTAAGCAAGCCACCACTACTTGGATCATCTCCTTAGAATGGGCCCATAATTACACTCTCCCAGAGTGAGGTCACAAAAAAGTAAGAGAAATAGGTGACTCAGTATAAATCCATCCTTTCCTGGAAAATAACTCAAAAAAGACAGAGTTACTAAAAACCCCCAACAAAAACAACATTAGGGTTCCGATGATCTTGACTCAAGTAAAAAAAGTACTTTCAAGCTGCTATGTCAAAGGTAACAGCCACTAGCTAATTGTGGCAGCTAAGTACTTGAAATGTGACTAGTCTGATTTAATGTGTGCTATAAATGTAAAGTAGACACTGGATTTCAAAGATTTAATACTAAAAAAGGAATTTCAAGTAGCTCATTAATAATTTTTATATTAATTACATGTTAAAATGATAATATTTTTGATATATTGGGTTAAAGAAAATATATTATTAAAATTAATTTCACCCTTTTACTTTTTAATATAGCTCCTAAAAATATTAGATTACATGTGTGGCTGTCATCATATTTCTACTGGATAATGCTCATCTAATGAATCCTTATCAGATATTAACAATCATTTTTTTCTGTGCTTGAAATGTAGCAGCAGCAAGACCTTTCTTCCAATCACATTGTTCCAACTCCAGCTATCTTTTACCCATTTCTCATCTTCGATAGTGACCCATAGTCAATAATCAACTTATGTTTATTTTTCTTTTGTGTTGTCCATTGTCTTCCTAGCTGTTATTTTTGTAGTCCTAGCCCCTAGTAATTTCATACTTGAGTCATAATTAGCAACTAAATTGCCTCTGTAACTTCATGTTATCCCCATCTTAATGTATCTTCAAGGCTGCCATCAGGACAGCTTTTTGCTAACATAAATCTAATTAATTATGTTCTCCACTGACCTCAGATCTTCGGTGATCACCCTTGCCTATGGAATCAAGATGAAATTCTCAAAATTCTCTAGCACACTTGTTCTCAAACCTTTTGATAACATGACTCTACTATACTCTTCAAAAATTTTAAGGACCCCAAAGAACTTATCTTTAAATGGGATTATGTCTGTCAGTATTTAACATATTAAAAATTAAAATTGGGAAATTCTTAAAACATAGGGATATGCAAGGACACATTCCATTGGTCTTCAGAGCAATGACATCATTGCACATCGTGTAGCTTCTGAAAAACTCCAATCTACACTTATGTAAGACTAAGAGTGGAAAAGGGAAATAACATCTTTGTATTACTTATAGAAGTAGCTTTCATCTTGTAGACCACAAAAAGGTCTGGGCACCCCGCGGGGTACCTGGGCTACACCTTGTGGACACTGATCTAGCTCATTTCCATACACTTTTCCTAAGTGATCTCACCAATTCCCAGGACTACAACTTTGATTTCTATTATGGGATCAAGATTCCCAAATCTCTGTCGCTAGCCCCAATCTTACTTCTGAACTCCAAATTCGTATATCCTACCACCATCTCCACGGTAAATAGCTCCAAGGTAGTCAAAATGAATGTGTCAAGCAGAACTTTGCTCCCCAAACCTGTCCCTCCTCCTCCTCTCTCTCTTGTCTCAGTGATTGTCACCATTCAAACCAGTCACCTTTCTTTTCTCCTTATCTCTTCCCTCTCTCTCATCCTTCGCATCCAGTTAATCAGCAGTTTCTATGGATTCTAATTTTTATAAAAGTCTCCCAAATTTTTTCACTTCTTTTCACCTCCCCGCCACCAGCCTATTTCAGAACACCACCTTCTTTTTCTTGAAATGTCATAAAAGCCTCCCAACTGCTATCCCTTTCCTGAGGCTTACTCCCCTCCATTCTAGACCCATCAGCCAGAAGGATCTTTTTATAGCACAAATGTGTTCATATCATTAAAAACCATCCAAGATATAATGCCAGGTCTAACACTGACGTTATTTATTATTTAACCTCTCTGAACTCCAGTTTCCTTATCCATAAAGTGAAGGTACTATTTGTGACTCCTCCCCTGTTTGCTGTTAGGATTATATGACATAGCATGGAAGTGCCAGGGAGTGTCTGGCTCATAATGAGTGACAATAAACTTTAGTATGTTGTATTATAAGGGTGATGTTCATGATCTTAATGCTACATACCCCAATTCAAAAACCTCCCATGGCTTAACATTATCTTCAGGTTAAATTCCAAACCTCCTTCTTTGACTTGAAGGTACTTAAACATCCAACCACCGCTTATCTGTCCAACTTCATTTCATTTCCCCACCCTTCCTCTGCAACTTGTCTTATGCCTCCTTGTGTCTGAAAATGTGACCCCTGTTTTTCTATATGCAACACTGACTTCCTGCCGCACTCTCTTTCTCACAGCTAGATTCTATTCATTCCACAGTTCTTAGCGTAAGAGTCACTATCTCAGGAAAATTTTCTCCCACCTCGTCCCCCATCAAAAAATTCTGAGTTAAGTGCCTCTTCCTGCTTGCTACCACAGCTCTGACTTGACATCTACTGGGTCACTTGTGACAATGTATTAAAATTGCCTTGCTTCGTTTTCCTGACACCTTAGACTACAAGCTTCCAGGACAGGAATTGTGTCTTCTTCACTGTTCTGTGTTTGGCAACTGAAATCAGCTTGGCACATAATAGACATTCAATAAATATTTGTTGACTAAGTAAGTAGCATTTAAAACCCTCACCCATATTTCCCCAAACCTACCCTTCTAAGCACATTTCCCTCTTTCCCTCTGCTCCTCACACACTAACATTATATTTGTTGAATAAGTGAGTAAGCTCAAAAACAGCGGCATTTTTATAACTAAAGATTCATCTCCTTTATACCCATATTGTCAAATCTGAGACAGGAGCTTGAGTAAAGAAGTACAGAAAATGAAAGGGAATGTCAAACCTTAAAAGTGACCAAAGAGTGTTCATTATGGAACTCTCTGGCTTGGAGGCTAAGTCACCTCAGTAAAACAAACAAACACAAACAAAAACACGCTTTATCTCTTTGTCAGTCAAGGTTTTTAGTTGCAAACAAAATAAACCTATTTTAATAAGTTTAAGCAGAAATTAAATTCATTAAAGAATATTAGGTAGCTCATAGCTTTTCCAGAAAGGCCAAAGAATCAGGCTTGGAAGTTATACATCTGGGGACAACATGCCAGGTTCTGCCACAGACTGGCCTCAGAAAAGCTACTGTCCCTCCCCTCCCTGGGCACAGACAGTACATCCTGCACCATCAACACCCTGAGGACGGACAATGGTTGATTCTGCTAGAACTCTCCAACTGCTGCCGATGAACACTGAATGTGGCTTTCTTTATCCTCATTGTAGCTCAAAGGAGGCCTGGGAACTAAGTGTCAGGCTTTTACAGGGATATTCAGAGAGAGGTAGGAGTTCATAAGGTAGGAAATTCTTCCAAATAGGATGAATGTGCAAAGGCACCACAGGTCCAAAAGAAATTACAAGCTGAGATCTGAAGGCCCAAGAATTTAATCTCACTTTTCCAGAATTTAGACAAGTTAATCTTTCCAAAGTTACAGTCAGAAACTGAAGTTTCGGACCTCTTATACCCCCTCTTTAGCCACAACTTTACCACGTTTTATATTCTTCATCTATAAAACTGGAAAATGTACCTCCAAGATTTGTTTTGTAAAGAGAATGCTTTGAGACTATTAAACAAATACAATGTGTTGCCATGATTACTATCACAAAATGGGAATAATAATATTTTTCCATACACAAAACCTTTGTAAACAAGATAAGATTACGAGGAAGTCCTTTGGAATTAAAAAAAAAAAAAGGTGGACAAATACAAGGAATAAATTCTTAATTACTGACATGATGAAAAAAAGTATAGAATATTAAATATAATTGAAATTTACAAATATTTAGTTATGTGGTTATTAAAAATCTTTGAAAAGCACTAGATCTTTGTTTTCTTTTCCTGTTATGATGATAAATGAAGTTTATGTACAGATATTGGCTGCTATGAATGACCTGTTTCCAAATGAAAGGGACCACATGATTTTGTTCCCTTCTATTTGCCCATTTTTTTGTCTAGCAGCAACTTGGTTCTCTACATTTCTCAAAACAAAATGTAAAAAATAAAAAAGGATTACAAATGTGATACCTAGCAGGGAAAGAAACTGGAAAGAAAAGAATAATGACAGAAATTGCTACTGCCTGAGGCTTCAGAGGTACAAATTTGAGAGTGATAAGAAAGAAGCTGGGAGATCTCAATAAAATCTAAACTCAATTTCCTGTAAGATGGTCCATGGGACCCAATAGCTTTTCCCTTTCTGCTGCAAAGGAGTATACTTGTCTTTTAAGAAGGGCCCCAAAATGTGTCTCTGCTCTTGGAAGTTCACAATAAATCATTATCAAACTACCCATTTGGAAATGGGTAGATGACTCCTGCATTCAAATTATTAACTATTGTACACAACAAACTATGACATTTTGGAAGATGGGTATACTATTTCCTTGCTGCTCCTCTTATCTTTATCTATTGTGTAGGGATGTAGAATACACTGACACCTCTAGTAATAAATTCTCTGGGGATCAAGCTCATTTTAAGAAACTGCTGTGGTTGGGAGATAATGTCACCCAATACTTGGTCCACCACTCAAAGCCAAGTTGGTTCATAGCTCATCATCCCTTCCCTCCCCCTTAGCTACACAGGGCCAAAGGACTTGCAACAGGGCCTGTTGGCCCACATCCAGTTGAAAGAAAATATGCCTCACCCCAAGCAAAATAATTAAGTAACCCCAGCACATCTTTGATATCTCCAGCCTCTTATTTCCAACCCATTTGCTCCTTCTCACTTACACAATGGCCTCCTAGTCTCCCACCCATTCCTCCCATTCAAACATGAAAGATTATGAAATTGTACATTTGTTGGTTGGTCAATTGTATTTCAGAATAAACAAGATTCTGTCATACTATAACTATAGGCAGGTATTTGTATATTATGCCTATAAGCTCGTTTTGAAGAAAGAAAATTTATTCTTAAAGAACTTTCCAGAAACAGCAATCTCATAGGGGAGAAATTTGAAACTATGGAAAAACTTAAAATCTCACTTTCAAGAAGATTCTAAAGGTGTTCCTGTAAGAGGACCAGACTCTGCCTTAATCAAGTCTAATATCTTCCGAGGTTTCAATGGAAAGAATATTATCCTGTGGGGAAGAGGTGGATAGAAATATTTGTCAATAATCAGTTCTGCCACCACCACATGAGTCCAGAGTAGGAACATGAGGGACCACAAGTAGAAGAAAATGTTCACTCTCTAATGATCCCGCTCAAATGTGGAACACAACTGTTCTCTAAATTCTCAGTACTAGAGTTGACACAGCGTTGGAGCATTTAAACAAACTCCACTTAAAGCTCAGAGATAACAAAGAGGGAAATAAAACCAGAAAGGAACACACAACCAGGCAATATAGTTCATAAAATCTAATGTACTCATGTTTTATCTTGTCTTTTCCTAGGGAAGCATTTCCTCCCCCGGTGCTGGGCTCATTTTCCTGTGGTGCACGCAGCAGAACCCATCTCTAACAGGAAGGATAGGCTGATTCCAGACAGCAACAGGCATCCCCGCTTGCCTTTCTAAAGCCCACCTACTAAAGGTTCATTCTTTTCCAAAAATCCTCCCCTTCAGCCCATGATTGATTCCAGGAATATCCAACTCTTTCAAGTGAGACCCCCTCACTGTCCTCCCACCCAATATGTGTGGCCTTCCCACTTCATAGGAGAACCATGTCAGGATACAAAGAAAAAAAGCACCAAAGGAGGCACAGGCATTTACACCCACCCACATCCCCACGCCCCTCTCCCCATGCTGTATAACAAGAGACCCAGTTCATTGCAGGACCAGATTTCTCTCTTTGTAGATGACTGGCAGTCAAGTCTGCAATCAAAAGCACAAAAGATGAGTTTCCCCTGAAGATGGTGGCCTGTCCCACTACCTCGTTGCAGTTGTCTATTAAAAGGCCAAGCCCCCAAAATAAGGTAGGAGCAGAGAAGTGGATAACCAGTTGCTATCTGCTTCTTGAAGTTCTTGGAATGTATCATGCTATAGCACAGCCATATCCAGCAAGTTCTGTGTCCTTAGGAAAAATGAAATGGGGAATGAGAATTTTCCATATTCTTTTATAAACCTCAGAGATCAAAGTATGTGACAGCTCATGACATAGAAGCAGATAGAAAACTTGCTTTTTTCTATCTTGTGATTAAGACTACTTCCACAAAGTAGTGGAAATTCTTATACAAGTTGTAAGTTTTTCAGGCCAGTAATAAATCTTTAGAGTATATCAAAGCGCTTTAGCTAATATCTTTGTTTTTTCATTTATTTCATAAATGATGAAACATTACTATGTGATGAGAATGGTTTCTCGACATGTGGGTCAAACAGATCTGGGTCCCAGCATCCTCTTTTGTTAACAAAATTTGAATAAATTGACATAATTGTTCAGAAAGATTTGTTGAATATCTACTACATGGACAGTGATATCATAGCCCAATGATACACAAGAAGATAAATTTCGCCCTGGTGTTTCAAAGGAGTTAGCTTATCTTGCCAAAACTGTTGAATTATTGCCATCTCTACCAGGCAACAACTGCGTAACAGTGGTCAATTTACTCTTTGGGTCTCTTTCCTTTCCCATGAATTCACGCTGGGAAATTGTGACAATTACATTAAAATTAGTATTCTTTGAGTTATTTAAAGGCCTTGTGCATTGTAAGCATTCAATAAATGTAAATGCTCATCCTCTTATTTCCTAGTTTTTCTAAAATTTGTGCTTAGAATTAATTTTACCAAAATTAAATAGGATTAGTTAGAAAATTAATTTTTAATAATTTCCAGAAGGTAAAATCATATAACTATTTAGAACGGGCTTTTCTAACTCATTCAGATGGTTCATCATTTATTAATTCTTTCAATACCTACAGTGTGCAATGCAACATGCCAGGCACTGGGTATATATAGTGTGAAAAAGAGAAATGCCATCCACTATCCATGGAACTTATGTCAAACCAAAGAGAAAGATTTTAAATAAGTAGTTACACAGTTTATTAAATTATAATAAGTAAAACAATGGGCAAACACAGGGTACTATAAAAACCATATGGGTGAATCTGTCAGAGGTGGCAAGATTTTTCTTAGGAGATGAGTGTTGAGCAGATTTTGAGCGTAAAATAGAAATTAGTTAGGCATCAGGAGGGTATGTGTGTGTGTGTGTGTGTGTGTGTGTGTGTAAATGACTCAAGGAAAGAAAGCAGTTGGTTTTAAAGGAACCTGAATAAAGCCAATATGGTAAGATATGGAAAGTGCTAGAGATGAGTCTGAAGAAGTATTCAGATCAGGCAGCTGCCTTTTAGGCCACATAAAGGATTTGAATCTTAATTTTTTTAAAGTAATGAGAGGTCACTGAAGAATTTCAAGCAAGGGAATGATATAATTAGATATGAAATGTTGAAAATGTCACCCTAGCTTCTAGTGTGGAGAGTGGGCTGTGGCTAGGCAAGAGTGAAATCTAGGGCAGGAGCTGGGAGGATTATGCAGTCAGCTGGGTAAAAAGAAAAGATGTTGGCAGGAACTGATTTGGGCAGGGGTGATGGAGAAAATAGAATTGTGTTGAAGGAGGAGGAGACAGAAAAGGAGTGGAGTGATTCAAGATATCCCTCAGGGTTCTGATGTGTGCGCTGGGTGGACAAAGATGCCATTCACTCAGAGAGGGACCGCTAAGAAGAGTCAGGTTGAATGCGTATAAATTCCATTTCAGACCTTAAGTTTGAAATGGCTGTGAGTTGCCCAAGCAGAACCAAGGAATCTGTAAGTAGATATATAGGTCTAGGGCTTAAAGGATTAGTCTTGGCTTAGAAGTAAAAATTTGAGAGATCTCTTATACGGGAGGAAGTAATTAAAGACTAGACGGTGGGTAAGATTTTCTGGATAAATGTTTTTAGATCAGACATCCAATGAAACTGTCTGAAGGTGCTCCCTGATTTTTTATAGTCTCCTAGCAAAGCTCATAAATGGTTCAATCTGACTTAAAACGTTTTCAAGACTCATGCTATATGGCACCAAGGTTTAAACTCTTAACTGATTACTCATTGTCACTGCTTAAGAAAATCCAAAGTTCTTTCCTGAGAAAAATGTTGACTCTATCTGTAGATACCACTATATTGGCCCACACCTGTGCTGTTATGTTGATCTTTTGACTGGGATAGACTTTAAATTCACATACTCAAGTGTACACAACTGAAAAGAACTTTGTCCTTTCAAACCTGGGGTTTGAACCATATTACTTTCATTCTATTCACAACACAAAATAGCTACGATACAGCTACTTCCTAGAAAATTCAATCATGAATGAAAGATCTATTTTTGGCTGAGGAAAATAGTGGGGAGTAGGGAGGCAAGGTAGAGTCCTCTATTAGTTAAATAATCAGCAAGAAAAGTGGTTGTCATTGAAGGTTTTTGTGTTATTTTAGTCTGTTATATTGCAATAACCGGGAATCATTTCCTTGTATCTTTGAAGGTTGAGGTATTAAAGAACAAAATTTGTGCAAGATTTCAAAGCTCTGCTGCTTTTGAAGCATGGGTTGGTAGAAGAGGAAGAAGGATAAAAAGTTAAATTTTTAATTTTATATTCCTCTTTGTTTCTCAAAGAATTTGAGATGCCTTACAAGAATACACGTAGTGAAATATATGTATATGTATTCAGAACAAAGGAAAATACAAATTGGAGTACATGGCTATGACTGAGGGGGAAGTTAAAATGCAAATATGTAGGCCAAAGACTCCTACATAGGCACTAAAGTTGGATTGCATATTCGAGTCTGAAATTTTGGCTTTTGAGTAAAGAGAAACACCATTATATTTTTGATTATACATAAGGAAAATATTTTCTTTCTTCTACACGTAGTTTATTACTTGGAATTTTATTTCAAAGACACTGAAAGACATATTAGAAAATACTCAAAAATGTTCCCAAAGTAAATGCAGTAGTGGATTTTGTACAGCTTCTTCTGGTAGTGTTCCTTAATTTCAGATTTAAACTTGATTCCAAAAACAACTTAATAACAGCAATTCTGTGAAAAAAGTAGAAGGAAGGTGATCAGTGTGACCCAGGGAAATGGCTCAGTGACAGCCTAACTTGATCCAGAGCTGAGTGCTGACTAATCCCTTGCTATTTTAGATGGGATCTTCCCAGGGCATCTGATGAAAGCTATAGACCCTCAGGAAAACAAACATTGTGTGCGCACACTCACACACACACACACCAACACACACACACACACATCACAGCATAGAAATGCAGAGGAGTCACAAATCCTATAGAACCCAGGTTGAAATATGGGATGTTAAGTGTCTATAAAAAAGCTACAAGTAGTATAAGGGACTATGTAAGAGTACGTGCTCTGGCATCAGACAGACTCACTTTGATTCATGGCTTGTCCACCTGCTAGCCATAGAGCTTTAAGTAAACTATTTAATTTCCCTGAGCTTCGGTTTTTTCATCTATAAAATAGGGCCAATAACATTGTTTACCTTATAGGGTAGGGTGAGGATTAAATGAGGTAAGGCACATGAAAAGTTTAGCATCATGTGTTTAACATACTAAGGCCTTGATAGTAGTTATTAGTTATTATTAGCTTAATTAATTGAAACTGTTGTGACTGGCAATTAGTTATGTGTTTCCATTTCCCAACATGACCAAGAACATTAGAGAAGGGGTGATCAATCCACAGAACACCACGCTTACATGTAAATGTGAACTACTTCTCTAGGAAGAATATGTATAATCTTTTTCTGATTCTCAGTGAGGTCCATGATCAAAAACTGTAAAGCCCTACTGGAAAGAGGCAAATGTAGTGGGCTCTGTTCTTTAGGAACGTACTGACTTGCAGCCCCTGCTCCGTGCTCTCAATGATGGGAGAACATTCATGAGCTCGGGGCACATATTTATTTTGCATGTTGTTTCTCTAAGAAACAATAGTGGCCTCACTGGGTTGTTAAACATCACTGAGCTTTCATTGATCTGATTCCATTTCTGGACACTCCATTGTTCACTTTAATGCTCCTGAATCACCCCATAGGTTCTTGGTTGGGTCAAAGATGTATTCACATTAGAAATGATGGAAAATCTCCCGGGGAAGTTACTGACCTATGCAAAATTACTTAAAAATCTCTCCCAAAATGCTAGCAGTCACCACTGCTTCCCCTGGTTTCTGTCCACTCTTTCTCTCTTTCTCTGTTCTCTGAGTTATTTTAGCCCATGCCTTTACTCTCCTTTTTTTGCCTAACCCAGACTCCTCATTTTTGTCCTTTTTCAAGGAGGCATTTGCAATAAGAATATTCTTTTTTGTTGATCAAACAAAAAGGAGTAAATTTTCAAATTTTCACTCTTCTCCACAGAGTTCGTTGCATCATGCTCAAAGATACTTTATGTTGTTCCTTTTATTCTTTTCCCAATTCAGAATAATTTGGACACTTGTAAGTCTCCTTCCACACAACCAAGAATTTACTGTATTGGCACGAAAATGTAAAAGCTTTAGTAATTGGAAATCTTCCAAAAAGCCTTGCAAAATTAGGGTTAGAGTGAAGATGAGACTCAGGGACCTAGGGGTCAGCGAGCTTTGTTTTCTGAAATTTTGCCTTGCTAATGTATTTATATATTACATAGTTCAAATAAAAGCCATCTCCAGATCATACCATGCTATTTTCTCTTTGTTTTTGTATCATAATTTCAATTTTTGACATTTAATATAAATGTTACAGCCATCAATTTTTTGACTCAGATAATTATTTAATATTTGGTCAATATCCTCATTGCAAACAAATCAGGTCCCTTAGGAGTGCCTATGATAAAGAATACACATAGTGCATGCCACACACTAGGGGCATACTCTGATGCTATCATACATTATTTCATTTTATCTTTACCATACCTTGTGAGGACAGTTACCCTTCCCATTTCACAGATGATGCGCACTAAGGTTCAGAAGGCTTAGGGGACTTGCCCTTGCTCAATGAATGTAACATTTTAATTTTTAACTCAAGTCTGTTTCACTCTAAAGCCTTTGTTTCTCTGACTAATCAGGAAGGATTCAATTAATTTCATCAGAAACAACAAAAGAACTTTATAAAATTATGTATTTTTGAGCCCTTGAAACTTCTAGTTCAGTAAATCTGGGTAGAACCTGAAAAACTTGTAAGGACTCAATTAATGGTATCTATTGTTAGTTATTAGTTATGCTGCTTTAGTTTTTCTAATAAGACCAAGAACATTAGAGAAGAGATTATTAATATTCAAAGCATCGTGTGAGTATGCAAATGTGCGTCTCTCTGGGAAGCGTTCCATAACCTTGTTCAAATTCTCAATGAGGCCCTTAAACCCAGAAGGTTAAAAACCACTGGATAGAGGCAAACACAAGTTGGTTTGCTCTACTTTTTAATGAAGATTTCTACTCATGTCTGACTATACCTCACTCACCATTTAAGAATAGCAATGTGCCCAGAGCAGGCATGTTTATTTTATATATCATTACTCTAAGCTCTGTAGATCACTAAACTGTCTCTAAACTTCTTTATTGTTCAAATTACAAAGACGTTGGGCAATTTCATTTTTCACATTCATGCTTTTCATCTATCCCATAGCCCCCTGGAATTTCTAAAACTCATTGATTCAGATTCACTGCCAGGTTTGGCAACAACTAGAATTTATTGAATATCTCCATATAATGCCAATCCTATTTATTAACTAAAATCTCTTTATTAATTAACACCGGTTACCGGTCAGAAATAATGCGAGTTTTCTGAAATATATCTCATTTGTACACAGAGACTAGAGCAGTCTTTTAATAGAATACATCTTACCACCACAACTAAATTTATATTTATCACTTTTGTACACCTTCTATCTGCCAAGTTGCTTATGAACACAAATCTCTGATCCTTAGGAATGCCATCGTTGGTATGAGATGGTACTCAACATCCTAGTACTAGAACCTGTTCTTTGAATTGATTTCTAGATGTGATGTAGCACACACTGTTGGTTCCTTCCCCACCACTTAATACCCTCTTTTTTCTGATTTGTCAGTTGTGATGTATCCAGCGCCACGCCTAGCCATTGGTCCAACTCATTCCCCTTTGCCATTGACGGGTCTAGTGGTGGGCTTAGGTCACAGTTCTGTCCAATGATAAATAAGGGGAGGGCATCTGGGGCTTCAGGGAGAGTCTTTCCTCCATGACATGAGAATAGTGCTCAAGGAGAAAGGTTCCCTTTGCCCTCGCTCTCTGCCTTCCTGCTAGGGACACGCTCATGTGAGGAATTAATGCTTGGAACTGAGCAGGGATTCTGAGACCCTAAAGAGAGACAATGCTGATCCACTGAGTATGGCAGAACACAAGAAAAAGAAGAACCTTGGTTCTTTATGACAACGTTGAACTACCAAACCAACACTGAGACTGCCTGCCTCCAGTTTCCTGTAATGAATTATACATGATTATATGTATAATAAGCTGCTTACTTTTAACCAAAAGCATCTTGAGGCAAATAATGATGAACTATTTTCAACTATGCACATACATGCCACTTCTCCCCTAAATTGTGACCAAAAAGAGAGCCTAAATAAGGAATATGGAATAGCCAGTGGACAGATCAGAATAAACAGGTCTTTTTAGGAATGGAACTGGCAGCCCAGGGGACCAGAGTTTTGCCTCCTAGCCAAAGACTTAATTGGACCAATTTCTACTAAATGAAAATTAAAGTTAATAAATTCTTCAAAACTTTCTGGAAATCCAAGGTTTAGAAACCTAGGAGTAATGGTTTTGAGTCTTGATTCCAAACATACTCTCACAGTCTCTCTCTCTCTCTCTCTCTCTCTCTCTCTCTCTCTCTCCCTGTCTCTCTCTCTCTCTCTCTGTCAAAACACACACAAACTTCTTAGGAAAGAAGATGAAGATGGAGCCTCATCATGAAAGGATTTAAATATTACCTTAAAAAGCATGAATCCTATTGTCATGACCAGAAAAGAACATGCACATGGACCACCTCTGTCCACTTGCCTGTGCCCAAGGTAGACATTACTACAAGATCAACAATCTTTCCCCACTGAACCTGGTCACAATCTGACAGTCTTCCTCAAATTAGCGCTCCAGGCAACCACCATTAAGGGATTGGAATTTGCATTCAAGATAGATTCCATCTACCATTCTACCGTTCCAATTATAGCTGATTGGAAGCTTGCCAGAAGCTGTTGTTGCACTTACTGTGCACAGTCAATAGGGGAGCTTGTTAAAAATATAGTTTCGAATTTAGTACGTTTGAGTGGAGCCTCAGAATCTGTATTTTTAATAGCTTCCACAGGTTGCAAAGTGGTGGTGCACAAGCTAAATTTGGATTTCAGATAAGTTTTACAGGGTTGACTAAGTGATTTTTTATATTTTACATTTTAGGTTTATATTTCCAAATATTTAAAAAATTGGGGGAAATCCCATAAAATCAGGATTTTTTTTTTTTGCTTCTCTGTAAAACTTTTATCACAGTCCTCTTCATTCCCCGATGCCTCCCTGCCACTGCAGATGAATGTTACTGATGTTTACTATTGTGTTTCCACTGTTGTTTTGCTTATACAGATAGCTGCCAAAGGGAGGAAAACAAATGACAGACGAAAAAGGCCACTCTTGGAGGCAGAAAATTCACGGATATTAGGGCATCAATCTCTTTCTCATGAAATTTCAAGAAAGAAGATTAACAATGTCTTTGTGCAATGGCTTTGCCAAACAATTATAAGTCCGTTTCACTATTTTAATGATACCAGGGGAGCTTTATTCTGCCACTGTTTTTCTTATATTTTAAAAAGCAAAAGTTCAGTAGGATTGCAGCAGAGAAAGAAAGTCCATCCCGGGATGTGACACTACTTGCTACAGAGCAGAATTTAGTATGATGGGGCTGGGTGCAGTTTGTCTGCAAAATCACCTTGTTATATCCCAGCTCATTCTAATGAGGACCTACGCATTATCTTAAAACATGGATTGTGGTGAAGCCAGTCCTGTTTAATATTTTGTGAACAATCCTGTTATATGCCCTGAATATTTGTAATCTTATAATTGGTTCTCCAACTGTATTCTGAAAATGTAAATGATCTTAGGCTAGATTTTAGAAGTAATCACTCCATTACACTTCACAGAAAGCAGTATTGTGTAAGGATACCCATGATATCTTTTTTTTTTTAATTTTATTTACCAAAGTACACATAAATGCATTCTGGTTATAAACATTTTAAGCAACAATGAGACATGGAGAATAAAAAGTGACAATCTCCCATACTCTTTCTTTTACTTCCCCACTGCCCTGCCCTCTCTCCTCCCACGAATTCCACTCTCCTTATCAGAAGCATTCTAAATTAACACTTAACATTAGCATTTTTCCAGACATTTTTCTGCATAGCTAAATATACAGCATATTCTTTTTTCTGGAGGATTTCTCATCAGTTGTGGAATCACGCTATACAATTCGTTCTGCAAGTTGCTTTTCCATGCTTGGGAAATTTTTCCATATCAGAATTTACTACATGATTTTTAACTATTATATAGCATTCTATATCAACTATTCCTCTATTGATGAACATTTAGATTGTTTCCACTTTTTTATGATGTTGCAATTCATTCCCTTAATCATATATCTTAGTGTACACACGTGAGTATGTAGAAGATTTATCTAGAAGTGGCATTTGTAAGTTCAAAGTGTATATACAGTGCAATTTTTAAGTACTCTCAAATTGCATTCTTCCTGCAATGTATGCATACCTAATTTCTCATGCTCTTGGCTATTGCAAATATTTTAAGTGTTCGCCTGTTTAAACGCCAAAAATATATCTCTGTTTTAATTTGCATGTGACCATTTTTCAAATTTTTATTAGTCATTTGTAATCCCTTGAATTTTTATTAGGTTGTCTTTTCCTTCTTAATTTGCATGAAATCTTTAGATATTATGGTTGTTTTCTTTTTATGTGTATGTGTTGCAAAATATTTTAACAAGGTTCACACAGAAATTCTGAACTTTTTGACACATAAATTCTGAACTTTTAAATATTAAAATCTGTTGATGCTTTCCTTTATGACTTCTGAATTTTGTGAATTCCCAAGAAGGTTTTACCTACCTCAAGGCTGTAAATGTATTTTCCTTTATTTTCTATACCCATTACCCATTGGGCCTGCTGGCCTGAATTTTTATCCCATAATTAGATGGATATGAGTCTGCAGGCTTCTTGAAAAACTTGGTGGACACTGGGCATAAGCAGGACCCTTTAGGGCCAAGCAGAAATGTTTGGTGCATAATTAGGGAACAGGCCCTACATTCACCTTTAACATAATCCAGCTCTAAAACTCTGGGGCTTTGGTAGTGTGACACGTTTAGAGCCAGCACCTTAGATATGACATTCTCACTAAATGTACCTCTGACATCACTGGGCCCTCTCCTCATCAGCAGAGAAAGCTGGCTCATTGCTACTCTACTGGCTTTAATGATAACAATAACAACAATATTATTATTAATAACAACATTAATAATGATGATGATGACAACATTACCAAGTACTTACTGTGTACCAGGCACTTGACATGTATCATCTCATTAATCCTCACAGCAACTTAGCTTGGAGGCATTAATGTTATTATGGCTGTTGGCATCTATTGGCATTTCCAAAGGTGCCACAGCTTTAGACCAGAATTTAAATCCAAGTTTGCCTGATTCCAGAAGCCACAATCATAACCAAGAAGTTATCCTGCCTCATACTCAGATGGTTCATGAAATAACAACTAAGCAAGACTAATGTAATAGCCAATATCCTTGAATCTAGTAAGTAGGTCTTTGTGTCATGTAAGTTGAGCATGAAATCAGTATAAGTAGATTTAAAACTTGACATGAAAAATAAAATAATTTTCAAATGAATATGAGACCAAAATATAAAAATAAATAAGCCATAGAAGTACTAAAAAGATCAAGTGATTTTTTTTAAAACAACTTGGAAGTGGAAATGAACTTTCTACATATCAAACAAAACTCAAAACCATTAAAAATAGATAATACTACAATGCAAAAATCAAAACTTTTTTCATTGCAAAAATGACCACAAAGCCACATGACAAATGACAAACTTTGGCAGGGGTTAGAGGGAGGTAGATTTGCAACTAATATCACTAATAAAAGGCCAATAGCTTTAAACGTAAAGAGCTCATATAACTTAGTAAGAAAAGTCCAAGAATCAAAGTAGGAAGAAATAAATAATTATAGAAAAGATAATACAAATGATTCTTAAATACATGAATTATTGTTCATCCTCACTGATAATTTAAAAATATAGAAAACAGAATCATAATGTGGTACCATTTTGATCTATCAGTTTAGCCATGACAAAAAAAGAGAGAGAGAGAGAGAGAGAGAAATTATTTTGGACGGCTATAGGGAAAATGCTCTCTAATACATTGCTGGTAGAAGAGTATATTGTTATAACTTCCTTATAAGAGGTTTGAAATTTAAAATTTTTCAAAATAAAATTGCACATACTTTTTGATTTAACAATTCCACACTTAAGAACGATGCTACAGATATATGATCACCTGTGAAAATGGCATATTTATAGATAGTCACTTTGTTGTAATAGCAAAGATGGGAAACTAATTAATAAGGGACTATTTAATATTTAATAGGTTAAATAAATTACACTATATCAATACAAGGGAATAAATACTTCATAGTCAAGGAAAAGAAACAGGCAGCTTAAACAGACTGACCTATTATTAAGCTGGAACCCATTCTACTAAGTGAAGTATCTCAAGAATGGAAAAACAAGCACCACATGTACTCACCAACAAATTGGTATTAACGGATCAACACCTAAGTGGACACATAGTAATAACATTTATCGGGTGTCGGGCGGGTGGGAGGGGGGAGGAGGGGATGGGTATATACAAACCTAATGAGTGAGATGTGCAACGTTTGGGGGATGGTCACGCTTGAAGCTCTGCCTCGAGGGGGGAGGGGGGCATGGGCAATATACGTAACCGTAATATTTGTACCCCCATAATATGCTGAAATAAAAAAAAAGAACTGGAAAAAAAAGAGCAGTGTACAGAGAAATGTACAGATTATGGTAGCATATGTAGAGGAAAATTTTGTATACACATACACACACAGAAAATTTCTGGGAAAATTCTTTAAAAATGAAGGAAACAGAATGGTCAGGAAATAGGAATTGAAGGGAGATTTATTTTTCACCACAAATCTGTGTGTACCTTTTGAATTTTGCACTTGATCTTAGCCAAAAGGCCGAGAAGCGATATGTACCTTTTGAATTTTGAATCCAGTGTAGATATTAACTATTAAAATTATAATTATTGCTATTGGGAAAGCTACAAGTATATTCTCACCAGGAAGCATTTTTATAGAAAAAAGTGTTGAACACAACTTCAATATCTATCAACAAGGAAATGATTTTTTAAAAGGTAATACATGGAATATTGTACAGCTGCTAAAAAATTAATTTAATCTTTATACACAGTTGTTCACTTTTAATATTTAGAAAACAGGTTATCATACAATAAGTATAATCTGATCCCAATGCTTATAAAACAAAAAGTACCTGTGTGTATGTATACACACACGTAGATATGTTTATGAAAGAGGTTCCAGAATTTTATATACTATGGATATATGAAAAATAGGGAGTGGGGATAGGTAATCACTCTTTTTTTATTCACTTCTGTTTTGTTTGAATTTTACAAGATCATGTGTTGCATTCATGTTAAAAATATAAACCCTATGTAATTTAAGTCATCGAGACTTTATTTGTATCTGGAAGATGGAAATGTCAGGGACCCAGCGGTTATATAATATTAAGTTATTTTATTATTTTTGTCTGAGTTTCTCAGAGATGCATGTTTTCAACTGTGTTCTCTACTTAATATACTCAATATGCTCAAACATTAGGACATGCATATCAAATAACAGACATATTTACTTGTTTGCCATATGTTAAAATTTATATGCTGAAGTTAACCTATAGTCAACATTTAGACCTCAGTGAAAAGAAATGGTTGATAAAGAGCTTAAAATAAAAGGCACTTGAGTGGGTCTCAAAACAACTGGGATTTTAAATTAAGAAAACAGCCTCAATACTAACTCTGAATTTTTTATTGTGTATTTATTCTTTTGAAGCCCTGTGTCAGGCCAATTTACAGATGGTCTGGTGAGCCGCAGGAACATACCCCTGCTTAGCTCATGAATCATAAACAGTTACTGTAAATAGTTATTAATGCAACTTCTCAAGGCGTCTGCCTTAACCCAAGGGAATATTTTACCCATAAGTTTAAATCTTGCTCAAAAGCAAAATGGGCAGATTGATGCTCTGCTTTTAAGTGAAACTGCCTCATAATGAAGTCCTTTGGGTACTTCATAATCTAAGTTTCTTGCCACAAAGAAGGATTAAAATTAATTCATTCAAACTGAATTCTGTTTTGTAATTAACAGAGCTTATAATAAGGACCATGTTCTTTAGTTTTCACAATTGAATGCCATTGAGCACCCTAAAATACCAGAAGACCTTCACTTCCGTATTTTTTGGATGCCAGCTATTAACGGAAAGAAAGCATGTTTTCCACATGTTCATTAGTGTATTTGAATCTTTAGTTGTATTCAACCGACATTAACCAATAATAAATTTTCAGTCTTCAAAAGATGTCACTTATTTTTCTTGCATATGCCTGAGGAACTAATCACATAGGGAACAGACTCCTCCAATAACTGAAGAAGGCAAATCAAGTGCTGTTCAGTTACTCAAGTACTGTTCAACTTTGTTCCACAAAGGTGTATGTTTAAATTTATTATTAGATACTAGGGATGTATACTAAGTGTTTTTGCAACATAACTCAACATGACTAATTTACAAATAACATTAAGACAATTGAAATAAGGCTAGTGGACCACAGCCCTTCATAATTAAGGACATTGGAGATAAAAATGGCTTCCCCTAAACGGCTAGAGATGGGTGATTATCTTATGCCATTTATGAAATATCTCAGTCATGAAATACCCAATTTACGAAGTATTCAGGGCTTCACAGGTAGCAGTGAATGTAAACATATTCCTAGAGTCCAATTTCACTAACAGAAGACTTCTTCATTCCTACCAAACATTTTATTTGTAGAAGAGTGTAAGGCTTTGGTTTCTACATATTTTCCCCTCTGAAGAGGACATTCTGGTGAAGATTGTATTACCTAAAAAATAAGGAACGAGTATAATATTTAAAATACTAGAAATATCACTGCACTGGAAGTCAGGAAATGTGCATTCTAATCATAATGCTGTCAAGAATTGGCCAAGTGCCAAAGGAAAGTCAATTCTCACTAGGCCTTAGTTCACTTGTTTTGCAAAATGAAGGACTAAAATGCTCAAGGTCTTACCAGATCTAAGACAACATAGAATAGTGTTTACGAGGGTGTCCTCAGTGATACTGACTAGCTATGTAAATTTGGGCAAATTATTAACTTTTTATATCTCAGTTTCATCAGGACAATCTGGATAATGGCATTATCTACCTCGCTGGGTTGTTGAGAGTCACCAATGAGTTCATATGTGTCAAGAGCTTAACACATATTCAATAATAGAATGGTGTTTTGGCCCATCTTGTGCTGCCATAATATAATACCTGAAGATGTATAATTTATAATGAACATAAATTTGTTGGCTCAGAGTTCTGGACGCTGGGAAGTCCAATATCAAGGTGCTAGCATGTGGTGAAGGCCTTCTTGCTTCATCATGACATGGTGGAAGGTGAGACAGTGAGAGAGAGCACGAAGGGGCCAAACTCGCCCTTTTATAAGAGCACCAATCTCATCCCTGGGGGCTAAGCCCTCATGGCCTAATCACCTCTTAAAGGTCCTACTGTTACAATGGCAATTACATTTCTCCATGAGTTTTGGAGGGGACAAATATTCAAACCATAGCAGATGACAGTGATGGAGATGGTGATGGTTGTGATGATGATGGCAATTTTATGAACTGAGTATCATGGTAGAAGACTGTAAAGTAAAAAAAAAATGTGGATGTGGATAATCTACAAACTATATAAAATTCTAGAAGAACACAAATTGTGATTAAATATAGTGTTCTTGGCCTGGCACAGTGGTTCACTCCTATAATCCCAGCAGGATTGGGAGGTGAAGGCAGGAGGATCACTTGAAGCCAGGAGTTCGAAACCAGCCTGGGCAAAATATTCAATAGCAAGACCTTGTCTCAACAAAAAAATTTAAAAATTAGCCGGACAAGGTTGGTGCTCACCTGTAATCTCAGATACTCAAGAGACTGAGGTGGAAGGATCACTTGAGCCCAGAAATGAGTTGCAGCAAGCTATGATTATGCTACTGCACTCTAGCTTGGGCAACAGTGTGAGACCCTGTCTCAAAAAAAAAAAATATATATATATATATGCACACAAACACACACACACACATACATACACACACCCACAAACCCACAAAGTGATCAGGGGAAAAATTCAGTTGAGAAACTTTTTTCCCCTCAGGAACAGAGCCACCATTGGACACTATTTTACAAATCTACTCTTAGAAACATTTAGCACATATTCCTACAATAAAAGACCCTTCCCAAGTCAATTAAGTAAGTGGAAATGGAAGTTAAGTTCTCAATGCCAAGCTCCATAATCACAGATGGTCAGCGGTTTCACCCCTAAGTGGAGTGTGCCTCTTGGCTCCCCTTCTAATTCACAGGGCCACTAGTTTCACTAGTCTTGCTGTTCCCTGGAGAAACCAAGTCTAGTGACTGGAAACAGGATGCAGTGTGGGCAGGTTCCAGGAAGCACTGCTTTGCCAAAAGATAGTGAAACTCCAGCTTGAGGTTTTCCTCCTCAAGTGCAGGTCCCCGTGAAACTGTGGGGATATAAGATTAAAAGCCACTCTCTTTTGGTTTGCAGGAACTCTGTAGTTAATTGACCAGCTCTGTTACCAGTGCACTAGAGTCATTGTCAGTGCACACACCAAGGGAGATGAGAGGGGATGGAGCAAAGGGTAAGGGATGCGGTTATTTTCAATAAAAGGTATGGTGGCTTTGAAAGCAGACTTAACCTCAATCATGCTCTTCATGGGAAATGCAAATCTAATGTGTTTATTTTAAATGTTTTGTGCTTCTGAATGCATGTTTCAATGCTATCTCCCAGCTCAGTTGAACAGAACCAGCCCTCAGCAAAATTATTAATAAGGTATTTTTTGGAAATCCACTCTCTTCTTTTGACCAATGCCTAAGGATGAGCAGGTTCCTTTTTAAATTTGCTGTAAGCTACAAGCAGATGAAAATTTTGTGTGAGATAAGAGTAAATTGGCTCAAACTGAGGGCCTGAATTGTTTTGTGAAAATTTTGGGTGAGATAAGAGTAAATTGGCTCAAACTGAGGGCCTGAATTGTTTTCCTGCAAATTAAGTACATGAGCTTTAGTTTAGCTTTAGATAGACTCAGAGACTTCTCTTTTGGGTGCTTAGAGGCTTATTGGATTTTTACTTATTGGATTGATGTTATTTTTCAAAATTTGAGATTCTTGAATTAGTGAGCTGTTGTAGCTAATGAGCAAATCTGTCATCACCGTATGGATGATGGAGTTGTTCAGTCATCTCCATAAGTCTATTGTGCCAGCCATGAAAGTATGCACGTGCACAGAGCAAAGGTTCTGCCGCAGCTCATTCTCCCAGGTCCCACTCAGCATCGCCATGTAGCAAGTGCACTCTTAACGCCAAGTAAGAGCAATAAAAGAGATTTAAAAAAAAAATCCTCAAGTTTATAAGGAAAAATGAAATCCATATCTTCCCATTTGGCAGAGTCTCATGAGAACAAAAACAGTGATCTTAGTATCCCCAACATTGAATACAGTGCCTGGCATGTAGAAATTCTTTGCCTTAATCATTATTTGTTGACAATCAATTTTAAAAAATGAGGTCTTTTTAACCCACTCATAAAACAGTGCAGCATGGTGCAGCAGCTAGAACACTTACCCTCCTTGAGTCCCATTTCTTCATCCAGAAATTGGGTGGAGTAATACCCATCCTACTGGGCAACAATAAGGAGTAACTTAAACAACATGTGGTGACATAGGATTTGGCCCAAAGAAGGTACTCTGGGGCTGTTTGCTAAACTAGGATCTTAGATAGGTTTAAATGAGTTAATAGGCAAGCAAAGGGCATGAGTTACATCTATTCACAGAGTTTATTTGGATTAGAACAGCTTGCTACAGGACGAGAAGGTGAATTTCCACTCTTTATGAAGAATATTTACAGATAGTCTCCATTTCCTTGATTTGTAGACTACATTTATAACAGCAAAGGATTTTGACAAGAGCAACTTGGAACAATCTGGAACCTTAAATCTGTGTAATCGCCTCCTTCACCGTGAGCTCCTAAGCTGTGGGGCACAAGTCATTTAGGAGTACTAGGGAATACATCTTGAAATTTAGGACTATAAACCCCGTCCCGCCAGCATCTCAAGCTCTGCTCAGCTGAGGGACTACTTCAATGAATCCACACAACTCGCTTCCTATTTCAAGGGTCTGAATATCCATTTTGAAGTAACCAAGTCTCTTCTGTTTCTCTTTTTTTTTTTTCTTTTAGACACAATTTTTATTTTAATTGATTCATTTGAACCTGCATCAAGGACCTGGTAAGTGAAATAAAGAAAATTACCAAACTCAATAAAAGTTATTATTTATTAGCTATAGAATGGTTTCAGTAAGGGAAGAAAAAGATGACATCAAAACCATTGCCATCCGCTGTTCTGGTGGCGAATTTGAGAGTTACTAGGACTGTTATTCTCAGGTTCCAAAAGATACAAAGTGTACTTTTACCCAAATTAATAAGGTAATACATTTAGAGGGCTCTTTCTTCTTTGATAAAGGAGTCTGAGCCCAAGGTTAGTGAAATAAAAGTCTTTAGTAAAGCAATAGCAACAAAAACAGACAAAACCAACTTCTGTGTTTTTCTCACTGTAACAAATTGTTATGGTGACATAGGTAATGTTGAGATTTATTAAATTTCCCAGGTGGACACACTGGGTCATTTACCATGACAAGAGAGTATTCTGTGTCCTTAATTTAGTTTTTATATTTGGATTGTTTTGAAGTATAAACACATCTCCAGCTCTAGAGGAATACCATGTGCCATTGAGAAACTCTCTGCCTTACCACGTAAGTGACTTACAGAATATTCCACAGCCCTTACTGGTATTCACACGGAAGCTTTGTTTGGCGGTAATCAATTTATTTCTTGTGTTGTGCACTATCATGCTGTTCCACTGTCCAATATGATTCTTGCAGGGTTCCAGGAATTGTCCCCAGTGTGATGTCTAAACAGCAATTTTAAAAAGCCTTATTTTGCATGACTTTTTTTTCTAGAACCACCAAAACAAATCATGGATAGCGAATGACTATTTTTTTAGAAATTCAACAAGCCCCTTCTCATCAAGGCTACTAGTCCCAACTGCAACTCTAAGAGAAAAGAAATCAGAAATAAGGGAGTGGACAAAGAGAGTTCGAGATCAACCTGAGCAAGAGCAAGACCCCGTCTCTACTAAAAAAATTGAAAGAAATTAGCTGGACAACTAAAAAAATATACATATAAAATTAGCCAGGCATGGTGGTGCATGCCTGTAGTCCCAGCTACTCAGGAGGCTGAGGCAGGAGGATTGCTTGAGCCTAGGAGTTTGAGGTTGCTGTGAGCTAGGCTGACACCATGGCACTCTAGCCCAGGCAACAGAACAAGACTCTGTCTCAAAAAAATAAAAATAAAAAAACAAATTTCTTGATGCTGATGCTGCTAGTCGGCGGACCATACTTAAAGTAGGGAACTCCTAGACTCTTCCCAAGGTCTCCTAGATTAGTACTCAAGACCAGGGCTCAGCAAAGTTTTATTGAAAAGACCAGATAGTAAATATTTCAGGTTTTGTAGGCTTAGGGTCTTTGTTGCAATCACTCAACTCTGTCATCATAGCAACAAAGTATCCACAGACAGTACGTAATGAGTAGACATGGATGTGTTCGATAAAACTTTATTTACATAAACAGGTAGCAGGCCAGGTTTAGTTCATAGGTCACAATTTGCTAACCCCTGGTCTACCCTTGCCTAATAAAGGCAAAAAGAAAGATTATATATTCAGAACCCAACCAAGGGAGCAACCAGGAAGCAAACTTGGGATTGAATATCCTCATGGAAAATTTGGAATCCCCCTAGAAGCCTAGCCTGGTGCCCTAGACAGACAGGACATGAGAGGTGGAGGTACAACAGCATCCACCACTTATCCCATTTCACAATTTTACATATGACTTACCTGTGTTCATCTTGGGTTTTCCCTAGGGACCTAGGAATGGCACAGGAATATGGCAAGTTTATATCCTGTGAGCTTGTGTTCCAACCATCAGCCTTTTGTTAATAGAGATGAAATCACAATTGAAATTTTTTGGGGGAGCCAGAAGGAGAAAACACATCCCTGAAGGCACTGAGAGATAGCCCACCCCTTTGTCTTGCTAACTGTTAACCCCCCTAAACCTACCCATTCCACTCTTGAGAGCCTACATGTGTCAATACTCTACTAGGCATTCTCATATTCCCATATTTATTCATTAAATATTTACTGATCATCTATTTTTTAACGGAGATAGCAGTAAGTCCTGGGGAAAACATGAACAAGACATCTCTGATTCCTGTCTTCAAAGTCTATGGTATAGTGGTGGCTTCAGACAAATGAATATCAATACATAGTTAAGCTTCGATGTGGAAATAACATGAGGATAGAAATACTGGTACTCTGAGTGATGATAGAACTGACACTGTGTCTGAACTAAGCTGTGTCTTGAAGAATGATTTGCCATGAGCGAGGGTTGAAAGGAGATGATAAGTGATCCGGGAGCAGAGAAGAGTACGGGCAACAGTCTGGAAGCCAAAAGAGGAGAGTGTATCGGAAGAACGGAAAGGCATCTAGTGAAACTGGAGCAGAGTTGAAGTAGGTAGTGGTGAGAGAGAAGGCTAGACAAGTATGCAAAACCCAGATACTGAGAGGCCTTATAAGTAGGTTAGCTATGTAATCTGTTGACCAAACCAGGACACTTGTGAGAATGAAGGGAGGACTGTTAATAATTATGCTGAAATAGCAAGCATGCACTCAGTCTATTCTAGGAAAGTGGGACATATGGTCAGCCTACTTATAAACCATATGAAGGATATAAGTCTTTATACAAAGGGCAATGGGAAGCTGTTAAATATTTAGGATGAAGGGTGACATGACCAAACTTGCTCCTCAGAACAATCATTCTGGCTGCATTGTAGCAAAGCTGGAGGAAGGAAGGTCATTAGACAACTACTGCAATATCCAAGTGGGGGATGATGGTGGCCTCAGCTAGGGTTATGACGACAGAGATAAAAGAAGTGGATGGAGTCAAGAGCTACTTGGGACCGAGATCTGCAGAACTTAGTAATCGATTAGGTTGACTGTTGGGATGAGGTGGCAAGGAGAAGGAGAAAGAGGGGAGCTAAGGATGAATTCTAGCTCTCTGCCAAAAGCAAATGGATCCATAGTGGTGCCATTCAGTAAGATGAGGCAGCACAGTGGTTGGTGTAAATGAGGTGGAATGATTATGAATATAGTTTTGTGCATATTAAGTTTCAGAGGTTATGGAATATCCAGGTAGAAATACCCATCAGCAATTAGCTACATATACGAATCTGAAGCACATGAGAAAAGGTCAAGACTGGATATATGATTGGATGGTCATCGCCGTGTAGATAGTAATTGCCCATAAAACCATAAATTGCCCATGGAAAATGTGCAATATGGGAAGAGAAAGTGGCCTAAGATATGAATTTCACACCAGATATAAATTTCATAGGCCCCAGATAAAGGCCTGCAAAAATGTTAACTTTATTTTTGGAGGTATTGGAGGCATTGCCTTATATTTTTACTGCCTCTCAGATAAGTATTCTTGGCTGAGTTAATTCCTTCATTAACAGTTACCATTTATCAAGGGTGTGTTCTATACCAGGCATTTACAGAGACTGGCACCTAGTAGGCTTTTTATTGTATCTTTCATGCTAACTGATGTCAAGGGAATAAACAAGTCCCAGCAGTGGACTTGGCCATACTTGAATTAAAATTTTTGCTAACTTAGACAGTGATCTAAAATAGATGTTCTTATAGAAATGAGGCAAAGGGTGTATGATCTCTGAGACTGTCAGGACAAGACTGTGAATTTTTCTCCTTCCTCCCAGTCTAGACTATGTATTTCATCTTAATTGTTCACAATGCAAGGCAAATTTAATTCCATCACAGAACTTGCCACTCTGCATTGCATCCTCTGTTTTCTTGCCATCTTCCAAATAAACTAGAAGCCAATTGATGGCAGGTCCTGTATCTTGCTCCCCACTATGGCTCAATGCCAAGCATAGTTCCTGACAGGCAACAGACTCCTTAAATATTTATTGAACAAATAAAGGACAGATAGAAGGAAATGAGACGCGTATGGTGTTTTCGTCTCCACTATTCTACCTGGTAGGCTTTTATTAACGTTATCTTTGATGCTTTTAGAAAATAATGGCTTTGCTAGGTCAAAGGAGTCTTTGTATTCATAATGTGTGCCAATCTCTTGTTTTTGTTATAATACTTCATATCAGAAACTCTGCAAACTTTTGATTTGACAGAAAAAAATCAACTATTTAGAAGACAAGGACTGACTATTAAGTGCTACTGAGAAAAAAATATCTCAAACCACAAAACTACTCCTTTGGTGTATCAGATCTCATAGGCAAGGACTCACAGTCATGTTTCTGCCATTTCTAGCTTGTGATCTTGGCAAATTAAATAACCTTTTCGATGCCTCAATTTTCCCTAATTGTAAAATGAAAATAAAATTCTCTTTCAGGATGGTAAGAACAACCAGAAGAGTTTTGTGTAAAGCTTATCAAATGATGATGTAGGCTTACTTGTGCTATACCACTTCAATAGCTTATGCAAACTAGGCACGTAATAAATAAAGGTATTAGTGTGGATTGGATTATGTTTAAAAATGTGAGGCATTACGCATAATGCTCATATTTTATCAGTTTGGGCAATAATGGCAAGTTGCTTGGTATTGATGAAATGTGACATTGACTTTGCCAAACTTTGACAAAAGAGGAACAAGAAAAGTGGGAACTGGAAGTAAAAGCAAAAAAAAAGAAGGTAACTGGGCTCCAGGTAGATTACTAACATCACAAAATTAATTATTAGTGGTTCCCCATTGCAGAAATGGGGAAAGGTTCCAAAAAGTTAGCAGATTTTCTAAGGACAAACAAAACATCTAACTTGGGGATGAGAAACTAGAGGGTAGAATTTGGTTTTCATTCATTGTCCATTAAGAAGTTCTTATCAAGAATGGACAGAATAAGACTATGTGTTTGACATGAAAACATCTGGGTGCTTGCTTTTACAAATCCATTCCATTAAATCATGTGCAACCATTGACAGACTTCCCATAGTCTAGGCAACAGATGACAGATTCTGGAGGCAATTAAAATAGCAATTTACTAGGTACAGAATACTAGAACATGAAATGGAAACAACAGCTGTGATATTGCTGCTAAAGAATTTGGCCTACCTTTTTCTTCACTAATTACTCACATTTCAGAAGGAAAGAGGAATGCATCCAAACTACTTCAATCTACCTAATCAGCAAGCTTCATTCCAAACAGCCTTTCCCAACCACTAGAGTAGGCTCCTTCTCTGTGCTGGGTGGGTGAGCGTTCCCACAGAGATAACCTCATTGACAAAAAGATGAAGTAGCCCCCATGCCAAAAATATCTCCCCCAGATTCTTTAGAGGTCTTAAAATATCCATCATTTGTTCGAGTTTATAAGTACCTTTTTAAGAAAGCAATCAGAACAAGACAGAGTAGGCACTTAAACATGTATTGATTGAGTGAACAAATATAATAATAAATGACCCACTGACTGTATGAATGAATGAATGAGGGAATAAAGTATTTTGTGGCTAGAGTAAACATAAGATAGTAACACAAAACAGTAATTGTCCTAAGATCCATTTTACTTCTCTTCCTGTGCACATAGCCAAGAAGCTAGACAATATATTTCCCAGTCTCACTGTTCACAGCTAGATGTGACCATGTGACCGATTTTGGGCCAACTTCTGTGACATGTGCCACTTCCAGGTTATTTTTAACCTAAAGACAAACTGCTTTCTTGGTTTTTGATTTTTCCTTTTTTCATGGGCTGGAACTCTGACATGACAATGACTATGCTTCAACTGTGCAGATGAGGACATGTCCTAGGGGCTGGCAGAGATATAATTAGAAAAAAAAAGGATCTCTGAATGTCTTCACAGAGAAGAGCTGCCTCGCCAACTTAGACCAACCATGAAGACTATTCTGTGAAAAGGGAGTCAACTCATATCTTATTTAACCCACTGTGTTCTGGGGGTCTCTTTGTAATACCAGCTAAGGCTTCACGACTAGTACAATAAGCAGCAGTGTCAAGGAACATATGGAAGGGGTTGAGAAGCATTGATGACAACCTTGATTTTCTTCACAAGCAAGCACCTTTCTAAAGTTCAAATGTGATCTAAAACTAATTGAATACAATCCTTTCCTTCAAGCATTTTTAAGCTTTGATGAGAAACAGAATGGGTGAAGACATAAAACATTTTGAGGGATTTTGAAGACTCAGTAGTATTTTTGTAAGAGACTTTAAATAAGGGGTAAAATAGAGGTTCAAGATTTGAACCTGGAGAGTTGAGAAAGGAATTTCACCACATTGGGAAAGTTGGGAAAAGAATACAGCCAGTTTGTGGAACAAAGTAATGAGTGTAGTTTTCCAAATGTTAAGTTGGAGATGGGATTTTTTTTAAAAAAATGAGACAAGCATTTTGAGGTGGAGTTCCTCTGGGTGACATTTGATTACCAGGTTTCTTTACCACAAGACTTCTCAGTACCTTTAGTACACAACATGCAAGAGGGATGCTAAGAGAGATCCTAAGTTTGGTAGCCAAACTTAGTTGATCGTGGACCATCTCCTCAGAGAAACTGAGCTTGATGTTCTTTTACTATATGCTGTGGCCTCTACCAAAGTTCAAATTTCAGATGCTGTGGCAATGCCACTCAAGGAGAGTGAGACCTGGCTTTGAAAGCAGCTGGAATGATTCTAATACAGTCACATCTTGGGAGAATATTGTAACATTCCACAATCTCAGTTTGGACTGAGAGAGGGCTATCACTTTGAAAAAAATCAGGCCCTGAGTTGTAGGTACAGATGTGAGAATCCTGAAATGAAAACCAAGAGAAAGCAAGCTCCTTGGTGGTCCAGCAATTAATATTGTGAAACACCAGCTAAGAATGGCCTTGGAACCTTCTGGTGTGTTGGAAATGTTCTGCACCTTGATCTGGGTGATGGTTACATGGACACATACATAGGTTGAAAAAACAAAACAAAACATCAAACTGCAAACTTAAGAGCTGTGCATTTTGCTATATTAATTATTCCTCAATTTTTTAAAAAAAGTAAGAAAAATGGGGGTGCAGAATTGCCTTTGGTGGATTTTTAAAAAAGCATTTGAATAGATTTTCTGTATTGACAAAATAAGCAAACCTCACAATCTGTGATACCCTGTCCTCCCCAATTCAGGTCTCTCACCTGATTAACCAGGATGCCTAAACTTACAAGGGTCTGGAAATTTTTCACACCTGATGAGATAGAGCCTGAGTAGGAATATTTATACAATCTAGTTCTTGGTCTTCAAAAAGAATAATAATATTAGCTAACATTTATTGAGAGCTTGCAATGTGCCAAGGAATATAGAGGCTATAGACTAACTCATTCATTCCTCATAGTAACCTTGGGATATAGGTACTATTACTATCCTGTATCTTTTATTACAGGTGAAGAATTTGAGGCGCAGTGACTTGTCTAAGTTTATATTAAAACTAGGCACACTGGCTCCAGAGCTGTACTTTTTACCACTGTGCTATATAGCCTCTCAATAAAGATGGCCATTTACTTTGGAATCCAAATTTATGTAAGAACTCTATTATCTTTTTATTGAGAAACCTGGGTTTGCTTCTACCACCTTCAAGCCTTCATCATTTTGCCTCTGAATTGCAGCAGAAAGTTTCTAATTGATTCCTCTATTTGCAGTCTTGCCCTCCTCTAAATTCTAGAACATTCTTCACTCTACTGTTGTTTTTGGTCCACTTGTCTATATCTTCCAATCAGCCAACTTTAATCTTCTTGAGAAAAAAGAGACTTTGCCTTTTTTTCCCTCCATATCCTCAGGGTCCAGCATAATACTTAGCACTTTATAAATATGCAATAAATATTTGGCAATGAAATTAAAGCCCACTGGTGAATCAGGGTGAAATTTTGAAGTCAACGGCATTGAGTCAACCCTTAAAGGCCTGTCTCAAACGTCACCTCCTCTGGGAAGGAGTTTCTAAATCCTGAGGCATGATGAATCTCTCCTTCCTCTCTGTGGCTGTGGGAGCATTTGTAGCACTGAATTTTTTGGAGGAATGGTTATTACACTTCTAACTTCACATGGGGAGAAAATGTGTCATAACCAATCTTGTATCCCAGAGCCCAGCACATATAGCTTATAGTAGATCCTCAATAAATATCTGATTACTGAATGGAGGAAAACACGTTTGAAGGTGCTTGGAAACATTGTATTATTTCATATATAAAGTAACATTCTTAAATTGATTGAGTAGCAACTGAAACTGACAAACATGGAGATTCAGCAGTGCCTGATTGCTAATTGTCAGTCTGCTCCAATAGTCCTTGCATTTATTTGGTTACTAAGCACAAATTCTTTCCAAAAAATTCACAAGTGATTTTTTTGAAGCCATTGACATAACCCTTTCTATATATTTCTCCATTAGTCTTCCCAATCTCTACCTCCCAACCAACAATCCTGAGGAATCCATTAATGTGTTTTTTATTTTAATTTCCACAATACTTGACAGAGTAAGGCATTTTATAATTCTGATTTCCTATTCCATGGAGCAATCTAAACATTTGTGTTTAGATTTCAGTTCTGGATATTTCCTTAGACCAGTCTACCAAATGTCCTTGGGAGACTTACTGGGCTTGTACATCTGCTACCATGCTCAAGCCCCTGGCTGACCCTTTGAACTGATTACAGGCCTCTTCCTGGAAGCCTCTGAGTCCGGCTCAACACATTGCTCAAGGCAGTCACTACTAAATAACCAGCTCAGGCCTATGTAGTACTTCTGATGCCCAGTATTTATCTGTCCATACTGCCAGCCTACCTTCCAAGTCATGATTTCCCAGTCATTGCCTCTAACTTTCTCTCTCTCTCATTCTTTCATATATATCCAAGTCACATATAAGCCTTGAATCTGTAAAGTTGCCATAGTTATCAAGGTTGTCCTTGTCCCAGAGTTTTAAGTTTTCCCTGCCCTTTCAGCTCTTGCAGCTGTTAAGGCCTTGGTCTTCTGCCTAGACTTTAAACTACTTGCATTCCTCTCTCTGAGTATTTTTTTCCTCCTGATATCAGATTCAGAAGATTTGGTTCTTAAATTCATGTCACCAGGTCTTACAGATTAGACTTCAGTAAGTGTAATTTTCTATGCCTCTGAATCTTCAGGAAAAAAAAATAATGTGAATGCTCAGAAGAACCCTTAAAAACATGAATGAAAGAAGAAAAAACAATAGAATCCTGAAGTTCTATTGAATGTATATAGTCTTCACTCTCTTCATTAGCACATTATCATTGTGAGTACCAGATTTATTAATGGTAATAGCTGGAACTGACCTATTCTACCATTGACCCTGCCAATCACATAGGTCAATACATTTTTTTTTGTCATTTTGCTTATTTTGAGATAGGTTTCTGACACCAGAAGAAACTCAATTAATATATACATATTTTTCAAATATATTTGGGAAATCCAAACTGTATATTAAAATATAGTCAGTGGAGCTGCCACTATATTTCAACTTGCTGCATCTAAACTACTTCCTTGAGTTCTTACCACCTAAGAAAGACCTAAGGATGAGCTAAGAAGCAAAAGCAAAATGACTTTAATTAATTCTTCCTCCAGTTTGGTGTCTCTACTTTCCTCTTGAGGTAGGTAGGTGGCTCTTCCTAACTCCTCTATGTTACTTCTAAAGCTATTAACTTCCCTACCACTAACATAGCATGTACCCTCCTACTTTATACTTATATTTGTATATAAGGTAGTCCCCCTCTATCCTCAGGGGATACATTCCAAGATCCCCAGTGGATGTCTGAAATCATGGACAGTAACCCTATATGTACTGTGTTTTTTCCTATACATACGTACCTATAATAAAGTTTAATTTATAAATTGCACTCAGTAAGAGATTAACAATAACAATAATAAAATAGAACAACTATAACAATATACTATAACAAAAATTATGTGAATATAGTCCCTCTCTTTCTCTCTCTCTCAAAATATCTTATTGTACTGTACTCACCCTTCTTGTGATGATGTGTGAGATGATAAAATGCCTACCTGATGAGATAAAGTGAGGTGAAAGACATAGGCACTGTGATGTAGGTAGCATTAGGCTATTATTGACCTTCTGATGAGACATTAGAAGGAGAATCCTTTGCTTCAGGTGACTTGGAACATGGAGCCCTGACAATATCAGCAGTTGGATGTCAGTACAATCTCAATGACAATCTCAATGACTAACGTGCAGGGAGCCTGGATACATTGAACAAAGAGAGAACTCATGTCCCAGGTGGGACACAGCGGGACGGTGTGAGATTTCATCATGCTACCCAGGAGGGCATGCAATTTAAAACTTATGAATTGTTTATCTCTGGAATTTTCCATTTAATATTTTCAGACTGCAGTTGAACACAGGTAAATGAAACTGCAGAAAGCAAAACCGTGGATAAGAAGAGACTACTTTAATGTCTTTCTCCCTGACTAAATTTTTATAAGACCCTCAAGGAAAAAGACTATTTCATACTTGTTTGGGTCCCCCAGAGCTCAGAGTGGAAAATATGTCTCAGGAGTGTTTAATTGGGATTTTTTGAGTTGTCATGTGAAGTATTAATTTTCCATACCAGATTGCTTCAATAATTCATTGTGGTTCTGGAGTTTCATTAGAGGTGCCAACTGCAAAGCAATTACTAAAACAGATTCTGGGTGAAAAATAGTTTTCTGTGTTGAATGTGGGCTCAAGCCTACAATTCTGTAGACTCAGCTTCTTCTGACTAAGCACACTCCCTGGTTAAATATTCTGGACAATTCTTTTTTTGTTTACTTTTGTGCCATAAAGCTAGAATAACTTTGGGGATTGGAGCATTCTGGCAAATGGCATACAGCTAACCTGAAATACCTTCATGTTCCACTCTCATTAAACGTTTTCTGAAATGTCTATGGTTCCACTTTAGGTAGAACATTTATTCAATACAATATATTCTGTGCCTTAAGGTTACCGTTTGGAATAGTAATTTTTTTTTGTCATTTAGATACAGAAAGCATAAAATGTGGCCCCACATATCCTCAGCCCCAGGATATATACAGGGATATTTATTTTTTATTTTAACTAAATTCTTGACAGGTTGTTAACTTTGAACTTGTTCTTCTCATCTAGAAACTGAGCACAGTGGGGATAAAAATGAAGCCAGTTGAAAGATTTGCAGTTCTACTATACTGTGTTTGGATGGAATAAAAATCCATGAATGAGGTTTTCTTTTACTTACTATGCTATCTGTATAGTCTTTTGTAACCCCCAGTAAGCCAGAATTGACACATTAAGAAACACAAATGCTATTATGGTACACCCACATTGAGGGGACCTAAATTTTCCAAGGCACAAGAAGTAGTGGAATTTCCACTAGACTTAATTTGGTCAACATCTATATTTGTTAGAGTGGGAGAAAGAGCAGACCTTCAAGTATATGTTTACATTCCAAGAAAAATAGATTTGGAAGAAGATACCACAAAGAGAACAGAAGAGATCCCAGCCACAGATTTTTGGAAGCTGGAAAGCAGATGGATGACTTAGCAGACCCAAGGAGCTAAATCCCAAACTGGCAGTGAGGGGAGCTGAGAGGCAGATTATTTTACAATGCAGAACCCCTAAAGATTCCAGAATTGCCTCTAGACACTAAAGGTAGAGTTAAAATCAGGTTGGTTGGTTCCAGGTCTGTTCCAAGATTCCCTCCCTTTCTTAAGAGAATACTGGAGTTCATTCTCTGCAGAAAGTGAAGTAGAGGGTCTCTGTCTGGGAGACCCCAGACACAATTGGCAGTGTATGTTCTAACCAGAAAAAAAAGATGTGTAAACGTTTGCATAGCAAACGTTGTGATCCCCCCAGCCTTTGTCCCACTTGGATTCCTTAATATTGGCAGCCTTGGCATATACCCTCCAGGTCAAAGGTGGTCAGAATTTTCTCTAAGGAATCTGATCAGCCCTTTTCAAGATAATGATGTTGGAAGCTCATTAATTAAATATCTCACCCATGCACAGAGAGATTTGAATCAGCTTTTCAGAGCCCCATTCTTGTATATAACCAGCAAATATCTGGAGAGCAACTCTAATATATGACAGAAGTCAAAACTGATAAGAAAACATCAGAGAGGAAGCAAAGAACTTATGATCATGAGGAAAATCTGAAAAATCACACATGAGCTATAATTAGTACCCAGAGTATTCAAAGACAAATATTACAACCATTGAACAAGAACAGGAACGTGTGTGTATGCATACATACATATGTACATAGATATTCAGAAACAACAATAAAAAATCCTTTGGAAATTTAAACAGTAGTAGAAATTTTTAAAAATCCAAAGAATCAGAAGGTAAAGTTGAGCAAATCTCCCCAAAAAGTAGGGCAATATGACATAGTATGGAAATAAGGGAGAAAACATAAGGAGATTTCAGAAAGAGTCCAGATGGTCTAAAATCTGATTAACAGGTGTTCCTGAAAGAGAAAACAGAGAAAATGAGGAGAAGGAATCATCAAAGAAATAATTCAAGAAAATTTTCCAAAACTGAACAACATAATTTTCCAGACTGAAAAGGCTCATCAAAAGCTCAGCATGCTAGAAGCAAAAAAGACCCATACTGAATCATACACCTCTTATGTATCACATCAGCTCCTCCTGGTCTCCTTTGTCTCTAATTTCAGTCACCGCAATGGCAACCGGACCTGCCAGGCTCTGCCAAGCTTCGCACCCATCTCACCTCAGGCAGCACTGCGTGCCTCCTCACTCTTGCCCTGAGGCTTTTCTACTGACACTGGGGAGAGGGATGCCCCAGAATTCTATTTGACACTCACAGATGTGCCCACCCTGAAGTTCAGGGCACACCCTTGACCAGTAGGAAGTGGGAGCTGACAGATAAACTTCTTTCTCCCCTCCTGTTTTTCTTTTTCTTTATCTCAGATGGATGATTCTCAGATGCATTCTATCCTGGAGGATGGTTCCATGATATCAGACCTTGACTAATTTGTCTCCATATTGGCTCTATTTACTTTCTGCTTAATTCTCATTGTCCCTTACTCTCGATTTCTGGATTTGCACTCCCAATAAAGTGATAGCAAATAAGCCTTTGCCTCAAGTTTACTTTCTGGGAAACTAGTGTTAAAACATACCAAAATATATCATCATGAAATTTTAGAACACCAGGGATAAAGAAAAAAACCTTAAAGGCTTCTGGAAGGAAAAACAAATAGGTCACATACAGAGAGTCAAGTATTATAATAGTGACACCGGAGAGCTAGAAGAAAACGAAGAAAAGCTTTTCATGTTCTGAAGAAAAAAATTCCAACCTTTGTAGCTATAAACAGAGGCAGAAATGGCATCTGATAATATTTAACATTCATTTATGAAAAGACACTTAGACAACAGAGAGAGGAAATATCTTTAATCAAATAAAAAGTATTTATAAAAATATAACCAACCAAACTATTAAATATTAATGAAATATGCAAGTAAAATAAAGGCATACAACTTCACAAAAAGCAAATAAATAACAAAAACAAAACAAAACAAACCAGCTTCTTGTGTATCCTTTCTCAGGTAGTTACCAGAGTATTTACTCCACCAAAAATGAGGTGGTAAACCAAAAAGAAAGGAAACGTGGGATATAACAAACAGGGAACCTAAGCCAAGAGACAGGCAAAAAAGTAATTCCTAGGATGACGGTCAAGGGAGATGCCACAAAAAATGTTGCACCAGATTAGAGTGGCTCAAAAGGCTCTAAAAATGTCTTCAATAAGTGCTTGCAAATAATAAAAGGAGCAATAAACAACTAGAGGAGATTTGGAGATGAACTATCCTATACTTAGAAAATTAAGCAAATGAAAAAAACAAGACAGTTTCACTCCAGTGAAACTAAAAAATGCATCCCATAAATAAAAATAATCATAGTATACTATAAAGCCTAGCTGTGAAAAATATTCACATACTGTAAGAATGAAAATACTGAATGTTTATCCAACCAAAATGAGATATAATAATATTGGGAGGACGGGAGGATGGGAAAGGTGTATGTATTGGGTAAGTTTGGAGAACATGACAAAGTCAACTCTATATTCTCTGGTGGGAAGCTGATGTTTAAAAGCTAAAGACTCAAGAAATAGTAACATAAACAAAATGAAGGAAAATGAGAAAACAATGGAAAGATTTAAAAGTGGTTGCCTTTGAGCAATAGGGTCAAGGATGAAAGAATGTCGTTACATTGTTTGTTTTGTTTTTATAACAGCTTTGACTCTTTAAATTTGTACATGTATAAACTTGGATAAAAATTAAAATTAGGACTTCTGCTTCTGGCTATTAGGAAGAAATAAAGTTTGGACTTACTGTTAGGCCATATTCAACTAGAAAACTCGACAAAATATATGAAACAATAGTTATTAAACAGACCAATAGGCAGCAGAGGATTGTGATGCCTGAGAAATAGGAAACAAATTATAATAGGTGAGCCTTATGAGTGCCTACAAGTTCTGCCTGGAGGTAATTTACAAAACACAGTGCAGAAAGAGGGAGCCCAAAAAGACTCCAACAGTCTTACTCAGTTGAAGAGACAGAGTTCAGAGTTGACACATAGAATGTGCAAGGAAGAGTAAGAGAGAAGAGAAAGAGAAAGCAATTCAGAAATATAGAGGTCCCTTTTAGAATTTGGCCAAATACCAACCTGCTCTTACATTGGGTGAAATTCTACAAATCTGTGCAAAAACAAAAAAACAAACACCAACAACAACAACAAAAACTTCTGAAAGGAGAACAATTGCAGATAGCTGTAAAAATACAGCCCCAGAGTTCATACATGATTGGGAATATTTTTAATATACATGAGCCAAAATGAAAATTCCTTGTTAAATAGAGACGGCATTCAGTAGAGACCACAGAAGGGTCAGCTCTTAATAGTGGTACTTAACTAGTCATAAAGTTAAAGCCTATTATAGACTTTCCCTAATAAAGGCAAAAAAATAAACTTTGAAAGATTAATCAAATTGATCTGCCAGTAACCTAAATGACTACTAAAAAACAAAACAAAACAAAACAAAAAACAAAGAAGAAACAACTTTTTAAAGGAATACAACAAAATCCAACACTCAACATAAAATTTACAATGTTCAGATTCCAGTAAAAAAATTACTATACTTGTATAAAAAACAGAAAGTACAACAAATAAACAGGAGGAATGTCAGTTGATAGTAACAAATCTAGAAATTACAGAGATGTGAAATTAGTAGACAGGAACTTTAAAATAGCTATGATCATTATGCTTTAGAATTAAGGAAAAATAAATGCAAAGAACAGGGAAATGGAAAATATTTTTAAAAAACTTCCACAGACAAAAAATAAAACATCTGAAATAAAATTTAACTGGATAGGATTAACAATAGATTATAAAATGCAAACAAATTGGACTTGAATACAATGCAACTCTCCAAAATGAATTGTAGAGAGAAGAAGACTTGAAGAATAAGAAAAAGGAGGAGGAGGAGGAGGAGGAGAAGAAAAGGGAGGAGATGATGATCCTCAGTGACATGTAGAACAACATCAAGGTGTCTAACATAATATACATGTAATTAGAATCCCAGGAAAAGAGAAGTGGGGAAGAAGAAAAATTATGTCAAAGCATACGTGCCAAAATTTTTCCAGACTTGTAGAAGACTATATATCAAGCTCAAGAAGCATGTTAATCCCCAAACAGATCAAGCATAAGGAAAACCACAGCCAATTGTAGTTAAATTGTTTAAAACCAGTGATAAAGAGAAAAATATTAAGCCAGCCAGAGGGAGTAAAATGCCATTATATAACGTGGAACAAAGATTAAAAGTTACAGCAAATTTCTCAACAAAAACTACAAAAGCCAAAAGACAATGTAACAATATACTTAAGTGCTGGAGGAAAATTTCAATCTAGACTTCTATACCCAAAGAAAATATCTTTCAAAAATGAACGCATTTTTATACAAGCAAAAGCCAAGTGAATGCATTGTTAGCTGAACAAGAAAAAATATATTAATATATCAGAGGACAACTTAAATTTACACATAGAAATCAGGACTCAGTAATGATAATTGGGTAAATAGATATATTTCTCATTTTTAAATTTTTTTAAAAGACAGTTAACATTTAAAGCAATAATAAAAACAATGTATTTAGAGGTTTATAATCTTATAAAAGTGAAATAATATAAGTCAATGAAGCCACAAGACATGGGAGAGAGGAAATAAATTATATTGCTGCAAATATCTCCATTTGTGATGTTTTTCAATATTTGAAGGTAGACTGTGCTAAGTTTAAAATGCATATTGTAAATCTTAGAGCAAACACTTTAAAAATGAAACAGAAGTATAGTTAATAAGCTAATAGTGGAAATAAATTGGAAGACTGTAAGTAATGAATTGATCTAACAGAAGGAAAAGAAGAAATAAACAAGGAACAGATAGAAAAGACAGAAAACAAACTGCAAATTAATAGATTTTAACTCAAACCTATAAATAAATACACTATGTATAAATAGTCTAAACTCCACAACTAAAATTCAGTTTAACTCTACAATTAAAACTCTGTAATTAAAATATTATTGGACTGGATAAAATGCAAGATTCAACTATAAGCTGTCTTCAACAAACTCATCTTAAATATGAAGACACCAATATATTAAAAGCATGGCAAAGATATATTGCAAATAATAATCGAAAGAAAGGTGGAGTGGCTAAATTAAAACCAGACAATGCAGAGTACAAGATAAGAATTATTACAATGGACAAAAAGGTTCATTTTATAATAATAAAGGGGTCAATTCTTAAATAAAATATAATAATTCTAAATGTGTATACACATGATAACAGAGCTTCAAAATATATGAAATGACAACTGAAAGAACTAAAAGGAGAAATAGAAAAACCCACAATTACAATTAGAAATTTAAAAATGCCTCTCTCAGTAACTGATAGATCATGTAGACTGAAAATTATTAGGAAAATAAAATACTTTAACAACTCCATGAAGCAAATTGAATGATTGGCATGAATAGAACATTTAACCAAAAACTAAAGAATGTACCTTCTTCTTAAGTATACATGCTAAATTCACCAAAGTAGACACTATGCTTGGCAATAAGATAATTCTCAATAAATTTAAAAGGACTGAGATCATAGAGTATTTTCTGTGAACGAAATAGCATTAAATTAGGAATCAATAACTAATATGTTCAAATATTTGGAAATTACACAACACTCCCCATGAGTTCAAGGGGAAATCACAAGGGAAAAGAGAAAATATTTTGAAACAAATGAAAATGAAAACACACATAAAAATTTGTGTGATGCAGTGGTACTTAGCGATGTGCTGTCTAATACAGTACCACCGCATGTGACTACTTAATATTTTAATTTTAATTATATAAAACTAAAAAATAAAAATGTAGTTTCTCTGTCACACTAGCCATATTTCAAGCACTCAATAGCCATATGAGGCTAGTGACCACCTTGTTGAACAGTACACCATCACAGAAAAGTCTACTAATCAGCACTGTCTTAGAAGAAATGATCAATCAATCATTATATGATGATTTTAGGGGGGAAATGTCCAAAATTCATTATATAAATTTACCCCTTAAAGAAGCTAGTAAAAAGAAGAGCAAATTAAATTCAAAGTAAGTAGAAGGAAGGAAATAATGGAGATAAGAGTGGAAATCAATGAAATAAACACAGAAACAACAAGTAAAACTCAAGAAAATCAAAAGCTCATACTTTGAAATTTTCAATACAATTGATAAGCTTCTAAGTAAACTGAACAAACAAAAGGAGAGAAGAAACAACTTACCAATACCAGGAATGAAAGAGGATTTTACTATAGACCCTATAGACATTAAAAGAATCATAATATAAACAAATTTATGCCAATAGATTTGACAACCTAGAGGAAATGGAAAAATTCCTTGAAAGGCACAAATTACCAAACAAACTCAAAAAGAAATTAAAAAAAAAAACTTAAACAGCCCTATATCATTTAAAGGTGTTGGGAGGGTGGGGGGGGAGGAGGGGATGGGTATATACAAACATAATGAGTAAGATGTGCAACGTATGGGGCATGGTCATGCTTGAGGCTCTGCCTCGAGGGGGAAGGGGGGCATGGGCAATATACATAACCGTAATATTTGTACCCCCATAATATGCTGAAATAAAAAAATTAAAATTAAAAAAAAAATTCCACTTTTAAAATGGATGCATCTTAAAAAAAAAAAAAATTTTCCTAAACAGAAAACTCCAGGACTAAAGAGTTTCATTGTTAAATTCTATCAAATAGTTAAGAAGAAAAAATATCAATCCTACACACACTTTTTCAGAAAATAAAGACAGAAAACTTCCCAACTAATTTTATGAAGCCAGTATTACCCTGATATCAAAACTGTTCTCACCAAAAAATTGTTAATGAACATAAATGAAAAGTTTCTTACTAAAATATTATCAAATTGAATCCAGCAATATATAAATGGGATAATGTACCATGACCAAGTGGTATTATTTCAGAAATGCAAGTTCAGTTTAACATTTTAATTATCAATGGATCTATTAATAAATCATTATGTTAAGAGAATGAAGTGAAAAAATTATGTGATCATATAAATAGATGTAAAAAAAAATTTGGCAAATCTTAATAGCCATTCAGGATAAAAACTCAGCAAACTAGAAATAGAGAGAAACTTCCTCAGCCTAATAAAAAGCATTTTCAAAAAACCTACAGCTAACTTAATGATGAGAAACTGAATGCTTTCTGTCTAAGATTAGAAATATGAAAGGATATCCACTCCTACCAGTTTTCTTCAATTGTTGTACTAGAGGTCCTAGCCAGTGAAATAATGAAAAAAAGAAAGAAATGAAATGAAATGAAATGAAAGTACACATATCAGAAAACAAAAAGTAAAACTGTCTTTATTTACGGTTGATATAATTGTCTATGTATGCATGCTAACAAAGCTATGTAAAAATCTCCTGAAAGTAATAGGTGAATTTAGCAAGGTTTCAGGAAGCAATATTAATACACCAAAATCAATTGTATTTCTACATACTAGAAATAAACAACTGGGATGTGAAATTCAAGAAAAAAGTTTTAAATAACATAATATACTTAGGAGTAAATTTGTCAAGAGATGTGTAAGATATCTATACTAAAAACTAAATTACATCACTAAGAAAAATTAGACAAATAAATTAAGAGAAATATCATGCTTGTGGATAAGAAGACTCAATATTTTTAAGGTGCCAATTCTCCCTAAACAGATTCAATGCAATCCCAATCAAAATCACAGCAGGCATTTTTGTAGAAATTGACAAGCAGATCCCAAAACTCAAGTGGAAATACAATGGACCTAGAGTAGCCAAAGCACTATACTAGAAAAGGAAAAACAAAGTTTGAGGGCTTACATACCTGATTTTAAGACTTACTATAAAACCACAATAATCAAGAGAGTTTGTTACTGGCATAAGGAGAGACATACAGATAATAGAGCAGAAAATAGACCACATAAATAAGGTCAGATGACTTTGACAAAAGTGCCAAAGTAATTCAATGGGGCAAAAGAAAGACTTTTTAACAGATGGTACTGGAAGTAAATATCTTTATAACAAAAATGAGACTTGTACCTCACATTCTTTGAAAAACTTAACTCAAAGTGTGACACCTAAAACCGAAAACACTTTCAGAAAAAAAAATATGAAGAAGTATTCGCAGCCTTAAAGTTGGCAGAGATTATCAGATAAGACACAAAGAGCATGAATGATGAAATTAAAAACATAATAAATTGGTCTTCATCAAATTTACAACTTCTCTTTGAAAAATTACCTAAACAAAATAAGGCAAGACACAAATCAGGAGAAAAAATTCTCAACACATGTACCTAAGAAAGAACCTGTATCTATAGTACATACCAAACTTACACAACTCAATTACAAGAACACAAACAACCCAATTAAAATGAGCAAAATATTTTAACAAAACCTTCACAAAAGATATACAAAAGATCATTAAAACATGAAGTGATTCTTAATATCATTAGTCATCAGGGAAATGAACGTGAAAATCACAGTGAGAAACTTTCCACTTCCCACCTATTAGAACAGTTAAAATAAAAAAGATTGACAATGCCAAGTGTTGGAAAGGATATGGAGCAACTGAAACATGCATACATTTTTGTGGGATGAACCATGATATTGATTGACAATTCTTATAAAGCTTAACATACACTTAACATGTGACTCAGTCATTCTACTTCTACATATTTACCCAGAAGAAATGAAGACATATATTCACACAAAAAAATTGTACATAAATGTTCATTGAAGATTTATTCATAATAACCCCAAAGTGGAAACAACCAAAGGTCCAACACCTGGTAAATGGAGAAATAAACAGTAATACATTCATACAATAGAATACTGTGCAGCAATAAAGAGGAACAAACACAAGTACAACCTGGATGATCTCAGAAACATTATGTTGAGACAAAAAGAAGCCAGACAATAAAAGAATACATACTGTAGGATTAAATTCATATGGAACTCTAAAAGGACAAATCCAATCTATGGTGATAGAAAGCAGATCATTGGTGACCTGTGCTGGGTTTGCAAGATAGGGATTGAGTGGGAAGAGGTACAGGCTACCTCTCATGGTGATGGAAATGCTCTATATCGTGATTGTAGTGGTGGATCCGCATATGTACACATTTTTCAAAACTCATTGCCTGCACTGTTAAAATGTATGCATTTTATTGTATGTAAATTATACCTCAATAACACTGATTAAAGGAATAACTTAAAATTAAAAAGCAGCAACAAATGGAGAGATGGGGAAGGAAGAGAAAAAAGAACTTGTGAAATAAGAGAAAAGAAAATTATGGCCCAGTTAGGAAAAGGAAGAGGAAAAAGAAAATTGAAGAAAACAAGAAGCCAAATGGAGGGAGTTTCAACTAACTTGCACAGGGCTCACTACTATGCTTGGCACATTGCTATTTCCTTTAACCCTCACAACAACCTTGCAAATTAAAGATAATTTCCACCATTTCATCGATATGGAAACTGAGACTTTGAGAGCTCCAATAATTTTCCAAATTTTCATATTTTGTCAGCGGCTCCCGAACTCTTTCTGCATGTTAGTAACATCATTTGGGAGTCAGTTTTCACAGGCGGGTTCTCCAGATGTGGGTGTCGAGATGGAGTTGTTTGCAGAGTATGTATCAGGGATCAATCTCTGTGGGATGGAGGTGGAAGAAGCAGAATTGGGCAGAGGTGAAAGTCAGACTGTGAGTCAGGCCAGCAAAGCCTCTGCTAATGCCAAGGAGGTCACAGAGAAGTATTATGGGCCCTCAGAGAGTCCCATGTTGGGGCAGAGCTGTCACTTTTTACTACCAGGTCTTTGATCAGTAATTAAATATGAATTTCCCAAGGAAGAGCATAATCTTTGGTGAGATGGCCCCTTGCAGCTGAAAGCTGACAGGCAGAAGCCATCTTCTTACAGCTAGGGTGACAAGTCCTTCTTTGAAGAAGGATCTGGATGGCCCATCTCTGTGTCTACCACAGCACCAAAGGGGGGGGAAAAGGCATAAGAAGGGAAATATTCAGCTTTTCCCAGCAGAAAATAGTCTGGGGGATGCATTTGCAACCTTTCCTCCCCCTACTTCTCCATAGACTGTGGCATCTGCTGTCCTGCAGGTCTGGAGGGGGGATCCTCACCCAGAGACCACCCACCTTTCACTGAAGTGATTCCAAGACCAGAAAGGAAGGAGAAGGAATCATATCAATAACTATAATGACAAAACAGTTGCTAATATATTTTATGTGCCAGGTCCAAAGCACCATGTACGTTTTAACTCATTTCAAACTCACGAAAACCCTCCAAGGTAGATGCCATTTTTTGATCTCCACTTGACATCATGAAACTGAGTCAGAAAGAGATTTAGCTTCTAGCCTAGGGCCACATAGCTAATAACTGGAGGACCCACCTTCTTAACCCCTACACTGTGGCTCTCCCAGCATCAAAGACACCTAGTAGCGTTGGTGGTATAGTGGCGAGCATAGCTGCCTTCCAAAAAGTCATGTAGTCTTTCTTAGTGACATACTCTCGATGTGCTTGATTGAGTACCACCTGCAGTCCCACAGCTCTTTCTGAAAGAGAAGCCGCCCACCAAAGTCCTCAGGTTGCTCTTCATTTGAAATAAGAAACTTCTGATTAAACACAGTTTTTTTTTCCTTCAGGCAATCTGTTTTGACCCACTTGGCCTTGAACCAACAGCTTTGCACATAGGAGCCTCCTACAGTGGCTTGAAGCTGTGAAAGAAAGGCTCTAACTAAAGCAAAGAGCCACCTGGAGGGAAAACAGAGTGAATTTACTTTGAATTTGAAATGAAGGGTTTTCGGGTGTTGATACCCTGCCTCCATCAAGCCCAGATTGGTCTGTAACACAATCTGACTCTTGAATACTTAAAAATAGAGATAATTGAACACCCCACGCTGTGATGTGGGGCCTTGAAATTCAGTACTGAATTCAGTGGTGGGAGGGCTGATTTGCATTAACTTAGTCATGCCCACCTCATCAACTTAGATAACTGATGTTAGGTCCCTAGAGTTTCCTAGGAACCTCAGTGTGCTTAGGAACTCACTAGACTAGGAATCAGACTAGGATTTTATTCCTAGCTCTGCATTTAACTAGTTCTGTCATCTTAGATAATTCACCCAGTTTCTCAGGCTTTCAGTTTCTTCACCCATAGACTTTAGGGCTGGGATTGAATAAGGTCCCTTCCAGCTGATTCCACAATTCTCAGAAATCAATCGGGAAACTTAAAGATGACAAGTGTAGGAGCTAAACGACTTTAGTTGGAAAACTGTCCTTCCCTAAAATATTTTTCTTGGGCCTGCTTCATTAATGCAGGAGCACATTTTCTTCTTTCACCCCCAAATAAGCCTCTTAAAGCAAATAGTGCGCTCAACACTCCTGTGTAGAGATGAATGAGGGAACAGACAAGCTACAAAGGGATCAACCTATTGTCAGGAGGCAGCACGATTTGTGGGAAGAGCCGAGGTTAGGATAGAACCCTAGTGTAGCTCTGCCATTACTCATCTTTATTAAACAGGCTTCGTGATGACAGTGTCCTCCCAGGAGAAAGGATCAGAGAACAAGAAGAAAAAAGAGATAAAGAACTCAGAAAATAAATTTTGCCTATAAAATGAACTGAACTCAAGAAAAAAGAAAACAGAGTTTGCTTCACTGAGTTATAGGATGCATTTTGAGTTTACTAGATTTTCTTTGCCTGCACCAGAAAGCAGTATTGAGTATGGCTACCTTCACTTCAAAAGAAAATTAGAGAGATCAAAGGGAAAGCTGAAATGGGCCTTGTATAAACCAGCTTCCCCCACTTTACTGTTAGGGAAACTGATAGAGAGAAAGACTAACTTGTCCAGAGCTACACAGAAATTAGCTGCAGGTCTATTGCTAGAACCTGGGTCTGCATTCATTTATTCACTGGAAAAATATTTATTGAGCACCTTGATAGAAAAACACCATCCTACACCTTTGTGGGTGGACAATCAAATAAGCTCATAAAGAACTATGGAATTGTAGCTGTGACAAGTGATAACTAAGGCACCCAATTCTGTGAGAATGCAGAACAGCAAGAGAGGAAATTGGAGAGGGATATTGCAGGTAGACCAGAAAAGACCTTGTAGGTCATGTTCATTCATTTTTCCATTTCCTCAGTTGCCCTTACATCATTCATTCATTCAACACATTTTTGAGCACTCACCAAGAAACAAGTATTGTACTGAGCACCAAAAGATGGAGCAATCACCAAAACAGTCCCTGCCCTCATGGGTAGGGAGACGAGGATAATAAAGGATAATAAGAAATGAGTAAAAAATATAATGTGTCAGGTGGTCAAAGGTGCCATGAGGACAAATGAAGCAGGGAAAGGGGGACAGAGAGTGGTGGTGTGAAGTGTTATTTTAGAAAGAGTGACTAGGAAAGCCTCATTGTTAAGAAGCATTTTGAGCAGAGATAGAAGTGAAGGAGAGAGCCTTTTAGCTCTAAGAAGGAAGAGTGCTGCAAGTAGAGGGAATAGTGTGGGCAAATGTCCTGAGATGAGAACATGCTTGGAATATGCAAGGAACAGCAAAGAAGCCAATGTGCCTGGAGCTCAGCCAGCAAGGGGAAGAGTAAGGATCTGGGAAGAGACCTTAGAAAGAGAAGGTTATAGGGCCTTGGAGATAAAAACTTTGACTTATGGGATGGGAAGTGAATGGAGCATTTTGAGCATGAGAATATATAATCTGATTTATGTTTTAGAGGGATCACCTGGCTGCTCTGTGAATGTAGACTGCAAGAGGGTAAGAGCAGATAGAGAAAGTGGTTAGGAATCTATTGTAATAATCCAGGTAAAATATGGTGGTGGGTTGGATGAGGGTGGTGGTGGAAGTGGCAAGAAGCAGTCAGATACTGCATGCATTTCAATGGTAGAGACTGACCGGATATGCAAATGGATTGGATGAAGGGGGTTAGAGAAAAAGAAGAAGTCAAGAGTGACTCCACGGTCTTGTCCTGAATCCTGGTTGAATGGTGTTGCCATTCACTGAACAAGCAGAGACTGCTTTTAAGGCATTTTAAGTTGGGGAGAAGCGTGACATGATCATATTTTTTTGTCTAAAAGATCACTCTGGCTGTATTATGGGGAATGGGTTGGAGATGGACAAAGGTTAAAATGAAGAGCTTAGTTAGGAGGCTACGTAGTAGGTTGTCCAGGCAAGATACTCATTAATGGACCATTTGTAAACTCTTTTTTTTCTTATTTTAACAGCTTTATTTACTAGTTATAGATATATATTAATGAGTATTAGAAAAAATAAAACACATCAAATCTGTGACTTCCAGAAATTGCTTAAGAAGTAGGGCAACATGGTGTCCTAAATTTGATGTAAGAAATATATTTAGTAAATGATGGGATAGTTGGTACTTGAAAATGGAAAGAAAATTGTGAGGATGGTATGCAGACACTGAAGTTTGAAAGAAATATACTATATTATAATATTTGTTATGTCCCCTCTTGCATTTCTGATATTAATAATTTGCATTCTCCTCTTTTTCTTAGTTAGCTTAGCTAGAGGATTAATGATTTTTATTGATCTTTTCTAAGAACCGGCTTTTGGTTTTGTTATTTTTTTACATGGCCTGTTTGATGAGTCTCCTTGTTTAAATGAGATAATTTGATTGGAACATACTTTAAGGTATACTCCTACCCTACAAGCTAAATTATCCCACATTGTTTTGAGAAATTTCTTTTACTAGGACTGCAGTAGTGTTTTGTTCAGTGTGACCTAGCTATGCCAAATCAGACCAGGCAGGGACCAATCTGATGCTCTTTTCTGGAATGTGGATTAGTAACACTGACAGCAAGCTAGTTTCTGCGGATGGGTAGAATGATAATCTGTCAACTCAGGAACTAGGGGTACTAATGATCTGTTCTGGAGAAGTAGAAAGCTGACAGCAAAGACAAAGAAGAAGGATGCATATGCATAGCGAGATGCTAAGACAAGAGAGAACGGACTGACAGATATTCAGTATTTACTTCTGGTTCCTTACAGAGGCCCAGTGGTCTTTCTGCACTTGGTGCCTAAGACATTCTGCTATGGTAATAATAAATACAACTTTTTTCAATAGCTTTTCTTACTTACTACCCAAGGGTCATACCTAATGGTGATTTTCACAGTTAAGAAACAGTGGATAAGAAGATTTATTTTTCTTTATGACTAGGGAACTCTTGAAGTTCCTATATCTAAACCCATTGCTCCAACCAACCAAAGTTCTAAATTGTCCAATTAGGGGATAGAGGACTCATATGGCTTTACTAGCATACAAAAGTAGTAAAAGAGAGTGAGGCTAATGTGGAGGGAAGAAAGCTAACATTGGTTGAGGGAAAAATTAGGAGAAGATACAGGAATAATCCCACTTAGGAAGAAGGAACAAAAAACCCTTAGAAAGATATTGGTAATGAGATATCAAAGGGATTAATATAATATTTTCCTCTTTTTTGTTTTATCTTATTTTTAATTGACAAATAATTATATATGTTTATGAGGTACAATGTGATGTTTTGATACATGAATGATCAAATGTATACACATGGATACATGTAATATTTGAAAGATATATGAATGATCAAATCAGGACAATTAACATATATATAACCTTAAATATTTATCATTTATTTGTGGTGATAAGATTTAAAATCCATTCTTTTAGCTATTTTGAAATATACAATACATTATTATTAACTATAGTCATGATTCAGTGCAATAGATCACCAGAACTTATTCTTCCTAACTGAAACTTTGTACCCTTTGACCAATTTCCCCTTTCTCCATCTATCCACCTGCCCCAGTCCCCCATGCTACTCTCTAATTCTAAGAGGTCAACTTGTTTAGATTCCACTTATAGGTGAGATCATACAGCATTTGCCTCTCTTTGCATATGTTTCACTTAGCATAATGTCCTCTAGGTTCATCCATGTTGTTGCAAATGGCAGAATTCTCTGCTTCTTTAAGGCTGAATAGTATTCCATTGGGTATATATACCACATTTTTTTAATCCCTTCATCCATTTATGGGCACTTCAGTTGTTTCTATATCTTGGCTATTGTGAATAATGCTGCAATGTGCATGGAAATGCAGACATCTCTTCAACATACTTATCACATTTCCTTTAGATATACAGGCATATCTCAGAGATATTGTGATTTGGTTCCAGGCCATCACAATAAAGAAAGTCACACAAATATTTTGGTTTGCCAGTGCATATGAAAGTTATATTTACACTATACTATAGTCTATTAAGTGTGCAATAGCATTATATAATATCTAAAAATAATGTACATAACTCAATTTTAAAATATTTTATTGCTTAAAAATGCTAACAATCATCTGAGCCTTCAGCTTGAGTTATAATCTTATTGCTGGTAGACGGCTTTGTTGTGAAGTTGATGGCTGCTGACCGATCATGGTGGTGGTTGCTGGAGGTTGGGGTGGCTGTCACAATTTCTTAAAATCAGACAACAATGAAGTTGGCCACATCGATTGATTCTTCCTTTCATGAAAGATTTCTCTGTAGTATGTGCTGCTGTTTAATAGCATTTTACCCACAGTAGAATTTCTTTCAAAATTGGATTCAATCCTCATAAGCCCTGCTGCTGCTCCTCTATCAACTAAGTTTATGTAATATTCTAAATCCTTTCATGTCATTTCAACAATGTTCACAGCATCTTCACCAGGAGTAGATTCCATCTCAAGAAACCATTTTCTTTGTTCCTTTGTAAGAAGCAACTCCTCATCCATTAAAGTTTTATCATGAGATTGCAGCAATTCAGTCACGTCTTCAGGCTCCACTTCTAATTCCAGCTCTATTCCTATTTCCACCACATCTGCTGTTACTTCCTCCAATGAAGTCTTGAATCCCTCAAAGTCATCCATGAGGACTGGAATCAGCTTCCAAACTCCTGTTAATGTTGATATTTTGACCTCCTTCATGAATCATGAATGTTCTTAATGGCATCTGGAATGCTTAATCCTTTCCAGAAGGTTTTTTACTTATTTTGTACAGGTCTATCAGAAGAAGCACTATCTATGGCAGTTATAGCCTTACAAAATGCATTTCTTAAATAATAAAACTTGAAAGTCAAAATTACTTCTTAATCCATGGGCTATAGAATGGATATTGCATTAGCAGGCATGGAAACTTTAATTTCCTGTACATCTTCATCAGAGCTCTTAGATGACAAGGTACATTGTCAAGGAGCAGTAATATTTTGAAAGGAATCTTTTTTTTCCTGAGAAGTAGATCTCGACAGTGAGCTTAAAATATTTAGTAAATCATGCTACAAACAGATAAGCTATCATCTAGGGTTTTTTGTTCAATTTATATAGCACAGGCAAAGTAGATTTAGCATAATTCTTAAGGCCCTAGCAGTTTTAGAACGTAAATGAACATTAGCTTCAACTTAAAGACACCAGGGGCATTAGCCCCTAACAAGAGAGTCAGCCTGTCCTTTGAAGCCAGGCATGACTTTTTCTCTCTAGCTATGAAAGTTCTCAATGGCATCTTCTTCCAATAGAAGGCTGTTTTGTGTACCTGGAAAATTTGTTGTCTAGTATAGCCCCCTTCATCAATGATCTTAGCTGGCTCTTCTGGATGACTTTCTGCAGCTACTACATCAGCACTTGCTGCTTCACCTTGCACTTTTATGTTACAGAGATGGCTTCTTTCTTTAGACTTCATGAACCAACCTCTACTAGCTCCAAAATTTTCTTCTGCAGCTTCCTCACTTCTCTCAGTCTTCATAGAATCACAGAGAGTTAGGGCCTTGCTCTGGATTAGGCTTTGGCTTTGAAGGAATGTTGTGGCTGGTTTGATCTTCTATCCAGACCACTCAAACTTTTTCCATACCAGCAATTTGGCTGTTTTGCTTTCTTACCATTCCTGCATTCACTGAAGTAACACATTTAATTTCTTTTAAGAAATTTTCCTTTGCATTCACAACTTGGTTAACTGTTTGGTGCAAGAGGCCTAACTCTTGGCCTCTCTCTGCTTTTGACATGCCTTCCTCAATAAGCTTAAACATTTCTAGTTTTTTATTTAAAGTGAGAGACATGTGATTCTTCCTCTCACTTTAAACTTAGAGAGCCACTGTAGGATTATTAATTGACCTAATTTTAACATTATTGTGCCTTAGGGAATAGGGAGGCCTGAGGAGAGGGAGAGAGATGAGGGTCTGGTCAATGGAGCAGTCAGGACACACCCAACACTTATTAAGTTCACCTTCTTATATGGCCATGGTTCATGGTGCTCTAACACAATTGCAATAGTAACATCAAAGATCACTGGTCACAGATCACTATAACAGACATAATAATGACACAGTTTGAAATATTGCAAGAATTAGCAAAATGTGACCCAGAGAGATGAAGTGAGCACATGCTTTGGAAAAATGGCACCAATAGACTTGCTGGACACAGTGTTGCCACAAACCTTCAATTTATAAAAATGCAATATCTGCAAAGTACAATAAAGCAAAGCACAATCAAATGAAGCATGCCCGTATGCCCAGCAGTAGGATGGCTGGCTAATATGGTAGTTCTATTTTTTTAGTTTTTTGAGGAACCTCCCTACTATTTTCTAAGGCAGCTATACTAATTTACTACCAACAGTGTACCAAGGTTCCCTTTTCTTCCCATCCTAGCCAACATTTGTCATCTTTCTTCTTTTTCATAATGGCCTGTATAACAGGTATGAGGTAGTATCTCTTTGTGGTTTTAATTTATATTTCTCTGATGATTAGAGATATTGAGCATTTTTTTCATGTATCTCTTGGCCATTTGTATCTCTTCTTTTGACAGATGTCTATTCAGGTCCTTTGCCCATTTTTTAAAATAGAGTTAGAGCCCACCAGAGTATATGAAACCACCCACAGGTTGTGAAATGTACTCACTGATCTATTTGTCTACTATAGGTAAACTCACATATTTTATTTTCTTTTGTTTGTTTATCAAGATGAAAAATAGAAATGAAAGGAAAACAATGAGCCATGTTACTCCATAGTTATAATGGGATTTAAGGATTTAACATGTTATGCAGAAGTTTGAAATTTTTCTACTTTATAAAATAACTCATTTGAGAAATATCGACAAGAAAATTTTTTAATAAAACGTGTTCATTTACTGAAGTTGAACTTGGAGAAAAATCTACCACAGCTGCATCTAATGCTTGTGCATCAGCCTGTAAGGAAACATCTGGGACTGGAGTGGAAGTAAAGAAGTTAAGGAACAGTCCTCAATGGAATGGAGCTGAAGTGGTATAAGACTTAGGGATGGGATAGGATGGACTGTGGAGTGTATTACCTGATGATTTTTTAAAAGCTGAAAGTTTAATGTTTTGTTTTGAGGGGTTATAAAATGAGTAGATGTGAACACATCAAAATGGCCACGTTGTCAAAATGGCTGCCTCAAAATGTCCCCTGCCCATTGTACACTAGGTGGTAATTATTGGTAGGTCAATACAGAGTTTGCAGCCTAGTAGGCAACAAGATAAAACTGGCTCTCACATATGTTTTATTTTGCTCATACAGTATTTTGGTCAAAAAAAATGTGATCATCATAGTTTAAAAACATAAAGATTTCAATATAAGCTGTAGATTTTAAATTTATCATGAAAAACAGGATACTAAAACTCTGGGCCCTTCTCAGATGGCAATAGTCTGATCTGCGTGTAGGCTGCCCCAATTTGGGTGGGGCAATCCCCCTTCAGTACACCAGTCGCCAGGGCTTCTTTAGACTAACTTCACGCATTTCTGTGCCTGCCTGGCTCTTTTGAGCACCTAAGTCTGCAAGCCCATGACTGTGAGTCTACAGCCCTATGGTGAGGAACGTCAACATACCTTACAGCAAGGCAGCTGCTGTTTTCTCCAACATATGTAGCCATGCAATGGATCAATGACACCAGGTTTTCCAATTTTCAAGCAAAGTTGGAAATTTGTACTTTTATGTAAAATATTTCCATTTTCAAATGTTAGTTATCAATTCATTTTTTTTAATGCTCTGAAAACCAAACAAAATACTTGTGAACTACCAGCCAGTTATCATCCTTCCCTGAACTACAGGAAAGAAGTCTATATCAGAAAATCTAGGACATTTGAGCAACCCTACCAAGGATCCATTTCTGGAAATGCTAGTGTAGAAGTCAAATCATGATTTGCCAAGGGCAAATCTAGTTCACTTGAATTTGACAGGCACATTTACCAAGCATTTACTATAGGCTGGCGTGGTGGCTCATACCTGTAATCCTAGCACTCTGGGAGACAGAGGCAGGAAGACTGCTTGAGCTCAGGAGTTCCAGACCAGCCTGAGCAAGAGTGAGACCCCATCTCTACTAAAAATAGAAAAATTAGCCACCATCGTGCCATACACCTGTAATCCCAGCTACTCAGGAGGCTGGGGCAGGAGAGTCGCTTGAGCCCAGGAGTTTGAGGTTGCTGTAAGCTAGGCTCATGCCACAGCACTCTAGCCAAGAGGTAACAGAGCAAGAGTCCATCTCAAAAAAAAAAGCATTTACTGTATACATGGCTCTGACTGTCTTTAAGGAGCTAACGATCAATCACATCTTTGGCATCACTGACAACCAAGTAGAGTTTGAGTTCAGCTGCCTTGATATCCAATTTCAGTATTGCCTTTTCCCTTAGTGAACCCCCAGAAAGTCCTGGAGTTCTGTTACTCACATACTCCCTTACTAACTCTTCACTATTACTTCTACTACCTACTACTACTACTCCTGCTCCTATTACTGGCAGCAATCACTCTAAGTACTACCTCTCCTATAACAACTGTTACCATCATATATTGTATATTTTGTGTGAAGGACATTATATGAATAATTTCTAAGGTTCACAGCAATCTTAGAAGATAGGTATTATTTTACCCATTCTGTATATGGCTCAATTAAGTTAATCAACTTTCTTGAGGCCACAGGTTAGTAATTATGAAAAATAGGACTGAATACAGGATTATTGGAGTCTTTCCTTTATACATGTTGCTGCAGATGACATCTACTCTTCTACTAAAACTTTCTACCTCGTGGTCCATCCATTTAGGACATATTGCCCTTTGGTTAATAAATAAATCAATTAGGTTTATTTGGTAGAATGTTCCAAACTGATAAAGACTTACCATTTTTCTTTAGATAATATCTTAAATAAGACCTTCCATGCCTTAACCCTTTGTAGTAATTAATGATAGCAATGTTAAGCCACTACTGTGGCTCTCTTTTGGTATAATTTTTACATCAGAGGTATATAACACTCTGCTAATGTCGTGACGAGTTTGTGCTCATATGCTCGACGGGCATCAGACTGACTCAGCTTGCACAGCGGGATCTGAAATCTACAGGTGGTGTCAGCAGATATTTTTCTGTGAGGGGCCAGATTGCTGAGAATTTTTGGCTATGTGGGCCATGTAGTCTCTGTTGAGTCTTCTCTGTCATGACTAATTAACTCTGCTATTGAAGGGTAAAAGCAGTCACAGAAAATGGTGCACGATCGGGCATGGCTATGTCCCAATAAAACTCGGTTTATAAAAACAGACAATGGGTTTTATTTGGTCTGCAAACTGAAGTTTGTCTACCCTTGGCCTAAGCTTGTTCTCAGACCAGTTCTGTGATCCTGGGGGAAGAAACTCAAGCTTCCTGAACTTCACTGTCTTCATCAGTAAATATGAGTATATGATAAGGTTGTACTGGGGATGAAATTAGATAATTTATATAAAATCACTTTGTAAACTGTCCAGTGCTGGCATAATTATTTAATTAGTACACAAAACATTGAGGCTTAACCAACAAATACTGGCCTCCTGGCAAACTACCACCTTTGTTTACCTTTCTTCTATCCCTCTGCCCAATTCTCCACCTATTAATCTCTGTTCACACTTCCTGCTACACACGCACACACACACACACACACGCAGGTACCACCACATCCCTAGCAATATATTCTTACCTGCTCCTGCTATATCCTAGGACCCTCTTTTTCCACCACTAGGCTTGGTTTTTGCATGCTCTCTTTTAGTTGTTCCTCTTCAGATTAAACCACTAATGGCAGAATAAATATCATGACTGGCCCAACTTTCTTTCTAAATGGAGTGATTTGTAGATAAATGGCTTATTCCTAGATGCCCTTGGAGCATCTCACAAGAAAAATATAATAATTCAAGTGGAGTGTATGATTCTTTGTAGAGTACATTAGATTACTTCCAAGAAACTCACTTATGACTAAAAACAGCAACTCAGCTTTAGCAAACCAGGAGAAATACGGGCTTAGAGGATGCCAATGTGAAGCCACCTCCACACATAGTATTGCACTTGCAGAGTGGAAACCATGGACAGTGTGCAAAGGCAGGTGTGGCCAGGGAGAAGAGCTGAGTCTGGACTCATTTACCAATGGCCAAAATGAACATATTAAAAGAAATAATGGGTTCATGACAGTGATGTGCTAGTAAAACAACTCTCTGGGGGAAAGAAAGAAAAGGAAGAGAGGGAAGGAGGAAGGAAGGAAGGAAGGAAGGAAGGCAGGCAGGCAGGCAGGCAGGCAGGCTTTGGTTTGTAGTGTTGGTCAATTTCCATGGTGTAAATACTCCCATGGAGATACTTGGACAAATTCAAGCTTCCAGTGGTTCAACAACCATTAGCTCACAAAATTGCTGAATATTTCACAATCACTTGTTCCTGTCAGGTCTGGTACATCACTGGCTCCATCAGTCATTGGCTTTAACTATTGGGCAATTCAGATAATATAAAACTATTTACCTTTTATAGTCCCTGGAGGGATGAAAGCCCTCAAATTTTCTAACCCAGACCAAATAAGTCCACATTCAGAGCACTTTCTACATATCTTGATGCTTGATCCCAAGCAAATGCATAGATATTAAGCTCTTCTTCTGAATGAAATAGCATGACTAGTTAATAAAGTATTTCATCTCTACACACACATATCTTTCTATATTCTTCATGGACTAATGATTGTTTTTCTCCCTCAAGTTATACACTCTTTATGTTCTTTTTATACATAGTAGGAGGATTTTTGGCAATTAACAATCTAGGTTTTTGCTACTCAAAGTGTGGTCCTAAGAGAAGGAGCACTACATCTAGTGAGAGCATTTCATAAAAGTGGAATTTCAGGTTGTACACTTGATCTAATGATTTAAAATGTGCATTAACTTTTAAAAAGGGCTGCTCTAGGCTCCACTCAATTTACATTTAGGAGCTAGAAGAAAACCTTGATGAAATTTGCTATTTTCCATATCACAAAAACAAATAATCATCGGTCTTGTCTCTTTTTGGTCACAATTTTTAAAATTCTATATAGATTTTTTTCATTTAAGACTTAAAAATATTTCAGAAATAGTCTGATTTGAAATTCGAAAGCCAACTGTCCTTTGCAGAATTGTGGCAACGTACTCTTGGTAACTACCAAAAGATAAGGCAAATTAGAGAAATGTTCTAGTCTTGGTTCCAACCTTCCTCTGCAACAACCTTATGTGCATCATTTGATTACATGCTGTGATAAAAAGAATAGTGCCTCTAATCCCCTAAGCCTGTGAATATGTAACCTTATATGACAAAAGAGAATTTACAGATATGATTAAGTTAAGGGTCTTGAGATGGGAAGATTATCCTGGATTATCCAGGTGTGCCCAGTGGAATCTCAAGGTTTTTCAAAGGGAAAGAGGAAGGCAGGAGGGTCAGAGATGTGGCCATGGAGGCAGAAGTTGAAGTGATACAGGAACACAAGCCAAGGGATATGGGTAGCCTCTAGAAGCTGGAAAAAAAAATAAATAAACTTAAAAACTGATTTTCCCCTAGAGCCTGCAGAAGGAATGCAATCATGCCAACATCTTGATTTTAGGCCCGTGAAACCCATTTCAGACTTCTGACCTCCAGAATTGTAAGACAACAAATGTGTGTTGTTTTTAGCCACTAAATTCACGGTAATTTGTTACAGCAGCAATAGGACACTGATATACATGCCTTTCTCCCCAGTTAGACTGTGAACATTTCAAAGGACTATATCCTCCATGTTTTGATTGACTCGGTGTCTATCCAGTGGGTTCTTAATAAAGGTTTGAAGAAGGAATGAGTGAATGAGGTAGGAATCTGTTCTCCTACACTGCAGCCAAACCTGATCTCATTGTTTCACTGCCTAAAACCCTTTAGAGGGTGTCCATTAGTCTTAGAATAAACAAAACACTTAACATGCTACAAGGACCTGCATGGCCGGACCCAGGCTCACTGGTCTAGCCTTGCCTCCAGCACTCACTCCCAGGTATCATGGCCATTTTCCATGTTTAAACTCACCATAGCAAGAGCTCTTTCCCACCGCCTCTTCCAGCTCCCCCTGTATTTGGTTAATACCTATGTCTTTCTTCCAAAGTCCCTCAAACATCTCTTGCTTAGGGAAACAAATCCTTTTTTGCTTTATAGATTGTATTCTTTTCTTTTACTGCACTTGCCTCCAATCATAAACACAAAAAGTCCTTTCTCCTCTACTAGATTCTAAGCTCTATGACAGCAGAGACCATATCTACTTTATATTTCAGCAGTTACTTAGAGACTGGCTTAGAGCAGGGACCCAGTAATTATTGGTTCAATGAAAAATATTTGTCAGATTAAAAAAATAGTCATTGCATGTATAAAAGAAAAGAAAAAAATGTTTTAGTGATTTCTAAGCTTCTAACTCATAAAGAATTATGAGGTACAAAAACAATTTTAAGAAAAGCTGAACTTTCTGGTGTCCTTATAGTACACAGTATCATTTTTAGATTTCATTCGCTAACCCCAATTTAGAATCTTCCACATTGAGCTACTGCCCACATTTAACTGTAGTTGTCATCTTTCTGTTAGGGAGCTGTTAATGACTCCCCAAATTGGTTAAAGTCCTTCAATCAACATTTCCTTCTAGGGTTGTTACTCAGAGCCAGTGCTGTGCTAGAGTCAATTGTATGCAGCTCTACCCAATTTTGCATTCAGTCATTTCACTTTGGTATTTTGAAATCTGCTTTGGTAGGAGTATTTACACCATGGAAGTGAGCAAATCCTACAAATCAGGCTCTTTTCTTTTCTCTTCAAACAGCCAGTTGTTAAACACATACCTACACACTACTAACTGGAGCCTTTAATTTCGGAGACTTATTAAGTGGTACAGAGCCTGATATATGAAGCCTTGAGACACTGCCACGAAATTCTAATATGGGGGCGCTGATTCTAAATTAACTATGTCTGGTCAGGCACTCAGAAAGTCGTCTTCCCTCAAGCCTCATTCTATCAAGGAGCTCCAACTTGTCCCTAGTCAAAATTAGCTAAGTTTGAGTGACCTTTTGTTCCTCTTAAAATTAAAGGTTCTTCAGATTCATATATAACCCCCTTCCTTGATGGAGCTGGGCATCAGGTCCTCCTGGACTTTGAGTTTGTCAGAGGAGAAAGGAAAGGGATGACAAATCCCAAAGATGTTACATTCACAACTTGTGTATTTCCATTCCTTAATATTATAATCTCACAGATACATGATTATGGGATCAAAGGGTTTAGACCATACAATAAAAACTGTGCTTAAGTATCCCAATCTACATTTCAAGAGGCCTTCTGGTTTTGGTCATAAAGGCCTTGAACACTCATAGGAGGATAGACAGGAGCCTCGCAGTGCCCACCAGCTGAGCCATAGTTTTAAGTAGTTACCTTCTCTCAAGGTAAAAAGCTCATGTAAGTGGTTTCTTAGGGCTTCAGTTTACTAATGATTCAGAACTCATTTAACAAATGCCTAATGGAGTGGTAAAGTCTCTTTAATGTCTGTCTATCTGTGTTCCACACACAGTAGGGTTTCACTAAATGATAGAGAATGATTTTAACCAATATCTTATCATTGCAAGCACCCATTAACATCCATTAACATAAAAGTTAATTATACTTTGTTTTTACCATTCCCACCTGGTCAAAAATTTTATTCTTCCAGCCAGGGTGTTTTAGATGCTGCTTTAGCTCTTAGCAATGGTTAGATATCGAAAAAAGAATCCAATTCTTAATGAATTAAGTATATAAAGGAAAAATTGCACTAGTATGAAGTTAAGTTCATAAGTAGATAAGAGAGAACATTTCTTAAAAGAAAGAGTAAGGATGAAGTAAAAATCTAGAAAATGAATTCTACTACTAGTCCCACTTGGATTAATTTCACCATTTAAAAAAAATGATTTCCCAGTTGTTTCTAAAAGTTTGGAACAAGAAATGCTCAATAAATAACCCCTGCAAATGACAATTAGTGTTCAAAACTCAGATCCTAAACTTGAAGCTACAAAGAAGCTGATGTTGTCCCCCAGATTCCCCTAATTCAGCTACAAACAAAAGAGGAAGCTTTCTCAGAGTAAGTTGAGAAATGAAGAAAAAACCGAAATCATTTGCTTCTGCATTGTCCAATTTTAAAGTAACTTTTTAATAATGCTGTAGATAGATGTGTACATTGGCAAAATATTTAAGGAGGACAATTTGCCAGTAGCTATTAGAATTTAAAATTTCATTTCTAAGAATTCTAAACAATGATTTACAACACTAATTGCCTAATTGTCTCCTAATAGGTAATTTGATAAGTAAATTATAGTGCCATCATCAGCTATTATAAAAGATAAGATAGTAACATGGATAATGTCCATGCTACATAGTGTTGTAAGGAATCAAGTTGTATAACGGTTTTTATAGTTTTATGTATGTGCTTAAACAGTGGATATATCTAGCAATTGGGATTGGGGAGAGGGATAATATTTTCACTTTCTATTTTATGCACTTCTATATCCTTTAGGTTTTATTTTTAATGTTCTACTACAAATATTAGTGTACAAATCTTTTACGCTACTTGCATATGGATATATATTTCTATTTCTTTTGGGCAAATACCTAAAAGTGAAATTTGTGGGTTGTTACATTCCCATTAGCAATATTCAAATTTGATGGTATTTGATGCTATTGCTAATGGCATTGTTTTTTCATTTCTATTTCCAACTGTTTGCTGCTAGTAGGTAGAAGTACAATTGATTTTTGTAAACTGATCTTGCTAAACTCATTAATTAGTTCTACTTGCTTTTTCATACAATCCTTAGTATTTCCATCTATATGACCATGTTGCCTAGAAATAAATATAGTTTTATTACTTCCCTTCCAATTGCTGTGCTTTCTATTTCTTTTTCTTGCCTTATTGCCTGGCTCAGATCTTTAAATGCAATATCAGATAGGAGGGGTGAAAGGGTATGTTCTTGTCTTGTTTCCAACCTTAGGGGGTAAGCAAGTTATTATTTGACCATTAAATACCATGTTAGCTGTGGGTTCTTTATAAATGCCTTTTATCAGGTTAAGAAAGTTCCTTTTTCTATTCCTAGTTTACCCAGTGGTTGTTTTTTTATTTTATTTCTTTTTTATCATGCATGAGTATTAAGGTTTTATCAAATATGTCTTCCATATCTTCTGAAATTGTCATATGGTATTTTTCTTTTGTACTATCAATATTGAAATACATTGATTTTTGAATGATAAACCAACTTTGCATTCCTAGAATGCACTCCAGTTTTTATATTTGGCTAGATTCAAAGTGTATATTGCTGGATTCAGTTTCTATTACCCTCTTAAGAATTTCTCTATGAGAACTTTTGTTTATAGTTTATTTGTAAGATCTTTGGTAAGGTATCACAATGATGCTGGCCTCATAAAATAGATGGACAGTGTTTCTTTCATCTCTATTTTTGAGAGTTTGTATACAATTGGTATTTCTTCCTTAAATATTTGATAAATTCACCAGTGATTATATCTGGTCCTGAATTTTCTTTGTAACAAGGTTTTTAAGTGTACATTTAACTTACTTAAATGATATAAGGTTGTTTAGGTTTTATATTTCTTCTTGAATCAGTTTTCATAATTTGTGTCTCAAAGAATTTTCTCATTTTACATTGGTTGTCACATTGGTATAAATTTGTTCATATTTCTTTATTAAATATCTATAGGATCTCTAGTGATAACCCATCTTGCATTCCTGACACTGATAATTTGTGTCTTCTTTTTTTCTTAATCAGTCTTGAACAGTTTTATACATTTATTGAGCTTTTCAAAGAAGCAGATATTTTCATTTTGTTTGTTCATTTCATATTTTATTGATTTCTGCTCTTATATTAATTTCCTTTCTTTGTTATTTTGGAATTAATTTGCTTTTATTTTCTAACTTCTTAAAGAGGAATTTTAGACCATTTATTTGAACCATTGTTTCTTTTCTAATATAAGCTTTCAGTGTTGTAACTTCCCCCTTTAAGCACTGATTTAGCTGTATCCCATAAAATTTTCATTCTGTTCACAACATTTTTATACTCTCCCTTGTGATTTCTTCTTTAACGTATTGGTTGCTTAGTTTTTTAATTCCAAATTTGGATAATATTCTCATTTTCTTTTTGTTTTTGATTCCTAGTTTAACTCTCTGGGTAGTCAAAGACATAAGCTATATCCCTTCAGTTATTTTTAATCTATTGAGACTTCTTTTATGGCCCAAGATACAATCCCTTTTGGTGAATATTCCATGTACACTTGAAAAGAATGTGTGTTCTGTGATTGATGATTAAAGAGTTCTATAATGTCAATTGGGTCAAGTTTGTTGATAAAATTGTTTAAATCATGTAAATCTCTATTTGTTCTCACAATTACTGAGAGAAGACTATTTAAATCTCCAACTATAACTATAGATTTGTCATTTCTCCTTTCAATTTTTTCAACCTGTTTTTAGGTCCATACACATTTATGATATCTTTATGTCTTCTTAATGAATTGACCCCTTGTGAAAAGTCCTTCTTTATCTCTGGATATATTTGTCCTAATATTCACTTTGTCTGATATCAATAAAACAATACCAGGTTTCTTCTAATTAGAATCTGGATTATGTACCTTTTTCCATGCTTTTACTTTTACCTGATCTGTATATTTAAAGTGAGTTTGTTATAGGCAGCATAGAGTTGGGTCTTGCTTCTTAATGGGAATGTTTAATGTAACTATTGATTTAAATGTGCCATTTTACTATTTGTTCCTATTTGTTTTATTTGTTCTTTGTTTTTTCTTTTTTCCTCTTTTCTTGTTTTCTTTTGGATTATTTTTTGGAATTTCATTTTAGCTCTACCATAGGATTTTAAGCTATAATTCTGGGTTTGTGTGTGTGGGAGTGGGGGTTGGTGGGGTTTATTTAGTGGTTACTCTAGAGTTTACTGTGTGCATTTTTAACTTATGATAGACTACCTTCAAATAATACTAATTCCTGCATGTATATGTACACTTATAAGAATTTATTTCCACTTCTCCTCTCCTGTTGTTTGTTTCATACATTTTATCCCTATATATGTTACAAACTCAACTATACATTGCTGTTATTTTGCTTTGGTCAATTGCTTATAAAGAAAATTTTAAATGAGAAAAAGTCTTTTATACTTACCAACATATTTACATTTTCCAATGCTCTTCATTTCTTTGTATATGCAAGTTTCCATCAGCTATCATTTTCTTTGGCCTAAAGAACTTCTTTTAACGTTTTTTGTAATGTGAGCTTCTGCTGATAAATTCTTTCAGCTTTGGTTTATCTGAAAAAGTTTTATTTTAACTTCATTTTTGAAGGATATTTTCAGTGACTATAGAATTCTAGATTAACATAGTTTTTCTTTCAGCACTTTAAAAAAGTCATTCCAATGACTTCTGGCTTGCACAGTTTCTAAAAAGAAATCTTCATTTGTTCTTACCTTTGTTTTCCTCTATATGTTTTTTAGTCTCTAGCCATTTTTAAAATGTTTTCTTTATCACTGAATTTCAGCAATTTGCTTATGATACATCTTGGCATATGTGTGTTTATTAGTGTTATTGGGGGTTTGTTTTATTTGATTTCTTGGGTTTTGTTGAGCTTCTTGGATATGTGTATATATAGCACTCATGGTATTTATAAAATTTTTAGACTTTATTCCTTCAAATACTTTTCTTTCTCCTCCTTGCTTTCTGGGACTTCAATTACATATATGTTAGACTACTTAATATGTTCCAAAATCACTGAGCCTCTCTTCATTTCTCTTAGATTTCTTTTTCCTTTCTGGGCTTCATTTTGTGTAATTTTATTGTGTCTTCAAAATAACTGAACTTTTGATTTTTACTGTCTAATCTGTTGCTATCCTAGCCTGTGAATTTTCATTTCATATATTGTAGTTTTCATCTTCAGATGTTCCATTTGGTTCTTTTTATATCTTTCCTTCCTCTCCTCATTATGTTCATATTTTCTTTTAAATTCATGAACATATCAGACATATTTAGAATAGCTGATTTAGCATCCTTGCCTCATAATTCCATCATCTCTGCCATTTCTGGGTCTATACAGATTCGGATTTTTCTCTTGGCAATGGATCACATTTTTCTGTTTCCTTGTATGTGTAATAATTTTTTATTTTACGTTAGACATTGTCAGTTTTACATTGTTGAGTGTAGGATTTTGTTATATTCCTTTAAAGAGTTTCAGACTTTGATATGGAGAATGTTTAAGTTATTTGTGAATCAGTTTGATAATTAGAATGCTTGTCTTTATTCTTTTCTAAAGTAGGCCTACGAGAGCTTTTATCCACTACTAAGATGCAGCCCTTCTGGAGTCTCTATAGAATGTTCCATATATTCAATGAGGATTCTTCACTCTAGCTGTCACAAACAGTTTCTATCCCTGCAAGAGCTTGAGGAATTATTTGGCTTATAGCTTCCCTATAATCATTTATTCTTAGACGTTTTTGTTGTCTAGCCTTATGTGATTTTAGCCTAAACATGTGCAAATTGTTATTAAGCCAAAGTTTCAAGTACATCCCTATAAATATTTTTGGCCCTCTTTCTCTGGATAACTCCTTCCTCTCCATTGCTCTGTCCCACAAATTCTAGCTGCCTTGGTTTGTCCAATCTCAACTCAGCAATATTGTGAGAATGCTTTGTGGTTCTCCACCTCTACATTATAGAAATCCAGTGTATGTGAGCTTACCTGATTTGTAAGGCTTATCTCATTTGATGTTTTGCTTTCTACAGCAGAAAGTGGGTGTGATTATAGGGCTTACTTCATTTGTTTTCCTTCTCTTGAGTGTCACAGTCCTGTGATGCCTATTGTCCGTTAAAACTGTTTTTTCATATATTTCTTCCAGTTTTCTTGTTACGGCCAAAAGGTAATTTTAACTTTGTTACTTTCTCATGGTCGGAAGCAAAAGTCTACTGTGTTTTAGGTGAATTTTAATAACATTTGTAAAAAAAGTTTAATTTGACAAAATTGACTAATTTTAAGCTGTAGTAATTTTCTACTCACTGCTGTAACGAATTACCACAAATTTATTGGCTTGAAACAATGCAAATTATCTTACAGTCCTGCAGGTCAGAAACCCAACACAGGTTAGACAAAAAGCAAGGTATTGGCAGCATTGCAGTCCTTTCTGGGGGCTCTAGAAGAGGATCTGTTTCCTTGCATTTTACAGTCTCTAAAAGACCCCCTTCCTGCATCTACAAAGGCAGCAACATTGCATCTCCTATACTTTTCTTTCATAGTCACATCTCCCTGACTCTCCTCTGCCTCCCTCTTCCAATTTTAAGGACCTTTGTGCTCCCATAGGGCCCACCTGAATAACCCAGGACAATCTCCCTATTTTAAATTAAATTCAGCTGATTAGTAATCTTAATCCATTTGCACCCTTAATACTCCTTTGTCATGTAACCTAACATAGCCATAGTTCTGAGAACTACAACTGCTCACCACAAAGGACAAATAAATAATCCACCATAACATTCTCCGATTTTGATCCTGGATTTGGTTTAAAATTTAAATCTAAAAAAGGTAACTTCTCATGCAACCTTAAAACCCTGCTGTTTACTATCTTAAAAATGCCACTGGTAATAAACTTTCAAAAGCATAAAATTAATTTTCACTTATATTTTTGTGAACTAGAACATAGATGTGAAAATAAATTAAAAATTCTCATTTATAGATTTTAATATTGATCACTTATTTTTCTTAATACATATTAACAAGTTGTAGTAAATACATAGATAAATACACAGAGAGAGTCATTACCATTCATCTCCTATATAGTAGCTGCAGATTTTACTATAAAGCCATGTACTCATATGCATGGACATTTCCTGTGCTAAGATGTGGGATCTTTCTGGTTTTTTTCAGTTATAATTCTTACTTTTCATGTATGTGACATCTAATCTCTTGACTTTAGGTACAACATTCACAGTTGGGAAGGAATATGGTCTGAGGATAATGCTACTCAGAGGCCATATTAAGTTTTCATAACAGTTGTTAAAAGCTAATAAGGCTGCGACTTTGTTGAGTATTAAAACAAGGGAGGATGGAATCTGACTTTATGTTTTGCAATATTACAGATTGCAATAGTGTGCAAAGTAAATAAGTCTTCCTATGTGAGGAGAAATTGGCAGAGATTCTCAGTCAAAAGTCAGAAAGCTTGTTCCCTTCTCTGATTTCTCTCATCCCCTCCTTCTCATTTTGCAACTTATTTGAACATGCTCCCTTTGACTGACTCTGTATTCCTCCCAAGCCGATTGTATATTTCTGAAAAGAGAGACATCACAGCTTTTATTTCTTCTTACCTATCATTCTACAGAAGTTGCTTGTGACCACACCTGGTCCATAACAGGAAACATTGAGGAAACATTCATAAAATCAGCAAAAGCCTCTCAGTCTCCTGAAGATGGTGCCTTCCCCCAGAAAATTCTTAATATATTTCATATGAATGTATGATATTTTCAAAATCATCTTTTCATGAAAAATTATTCTTCTAGAACCTGTGTGATTTTATGGGCTCGTAGCAAACATGGATAATAATCATGAGTGTGATTGTAGGCCAAAGGAGCTTCTAGAAAACACTTCCACAAAGTAGCAAATTCCCCAAAAAGCAACCCAGCAAAGACATTCCCTCTAACTCCAAGACAGATGAAGTTGCCACCCTGTCATTTTGACACTGCAATGACAAAGCATCACAACCCCTTAGCTATATCCCATGAATGGCCATTTTAGTGCAACAAGGATAGATTTAATAAAAGCCCTGTTTGGGCAGTGTTGAGATTTTTTAGACTTTTTCCATTATCCCAGAGCTGTTATCATTGGTCTCCATCTTCCTCCACTTGTGTTCTCTCTTGTTTAGAAATCCTTGCCTGTAAGCTCACTTGTCTGGAGGTACCCCATCCATGGCTTTATGACTGCTTCACCTGATCTAGTCTGTTACTGGATAGCGTCATAACCTACCATTTTTTGAGTGCTCACGTGTTTGTGTGCTAAACCATCTAAAAAACAAAACTACCTCTCTTACAAAAGTAAAACATGTAGAATTCATGTAGAAAATTTGGACCTCAGATTTTCTGGAGTCGGCATAGTGTTTTTTAAAATTGGAAAATTTTACATAATAATCCAGATTCCTGACTTATCTTGAAAACTAGAAAATTTGACAACATGGGGTCATCATTCTTGTGTGAGAGAAATGGGCTGAACATGAGTAGCAGTTACTTCCATCAATCAGACTTGTTCTCTCCACTATGTCCCAGTCCCCACCACTCCCGCAGCCTACCTGATTCCTTTAGATATCAGAGCCCTGGACCAGACAAAGCTGCCAAGAAAGGCTGGTACCACAGGAAGCTCCCACAGCATTTATGATACCTCCATTCAGTATCTACTATGAAGGGAGTAAAAAAAAAATATTTATCAGATATCAAGTATGTGCCAAATGATCCCTGCTATTAAGTAGTTCACATTCTAGAAGGAGGGAAATTCAAGAGAACAAACAGCCCCAGTACAATAATAAGATACACACCAGGACCTAGGCAAGGAACAACTCTGTGTTTGCAACTTGCATGTTTCTGGGCAGGCACTGACAAGAGTCCTTCTAGCAGCAGGAAGAATAAACTCGGACATTGGAATCTGCATTTAAGACAAAACTTCAAAAACTAGAGGACAATGGCACTGCAAGGCAGGAATGAGGATTCTTCATACCTTAATTTCTTCATGTGCACATGGGGATAATAAAAGCCTCTCATTAGGTTGCTGTGAGAATTAAATGAGCTGATACATTAGATGAGTTACTTTTAAGCCTTTAGAGACTATTGGCACATACAAACTAGCTTATAAATCCTAGTTATTACTATGATTTAATAACTATTATAATAACTTTTAGACAGGCTGTAAGGTAAGAACTTGATTATGGTGGTGGTGGTGAGAGGAAACGTGGGGACGGAGACCACACCTGCCTTGGTTACGGGGAACATGTGCAGAGCTCGGTGGTGTACCCAGACAAGAGACTGTATGTACCTTGCAGGAGCAATAAAAAGGTCCTGGCTCAGGACTCCTGGTATTCTGAGAGTACCCTGTGTGTTTTTGCATGGCTGTCTTCTGTGAAAACAGGGAGGATATTTCTTGTTTGGTATTTCTCAGCACCTTCTACAAGCTTGGCTCTTAGTAGATTATCATAAAAAGTGATTTAAAAAAAAGAAGTATATGAACAAATGAGGAAACTTGAAACAGGATTGACCCCAGAGGCTTGGGAATTGCAGGGTTGAGCCTAGAGGAGAGGGTAAATGGGTCCCAGCTAGGGGAGTAAACAGTTCCATAGAATATATGGTACCTATTTAAACAACTCCTGAGTACTCACAACTTTGGGGCAATTATATCAACTGTGTATATCATCTGGCCATTAGCAAAAAATCAGCTTCTTTTTCTTTTTATATATATTAGATCACTTTTTTGTACTATGCCAGGTGTTCCTCAGGCTACCGATCTTTCTTTCCCAAATTAGGGTCTGTTCAGGAAGTGCCTGATTATGTAAAGACGAATGATTTTACCCTGTGGCAAGAAAGAAACAAACCACTTAGAGAAACAAGCAGAGCAGCAACTTTTGTCTCCTCTTCCCTGTTCTTCTTGTCTCATCCTCGAATGGCAGAGAAGAGAGGCGGGGCCATCATGTGGCCAAGAGGGACAGATCGGGAGGCCAGAGTGAGTCCTTTTGGACAAATCTGCCTGTCCGGGAACCTGGCCCACTGCTGTTAAATGGCCATTTTTCTTAAGAAAAATGCTTTTGCCCAACATTTTTGCAACTCTTGTCCAATGCACACTGCCCTATGGCATGAACCCCTCTCCCCTTTATCGATGCTGCCAACTTCCCCCTGTGGAGCCAATAGCCTGTTTACCAGACATGGCATCAGGGACCAAGAAATCCCAAAAGCTGGGGACATGGTCCCTGGGCACAGTCCCTTAGCTCGTTTGCCTTGAAAGCCCAACATGCACAATAGTACTAGTTACTATCTGTGCCAAACTTTCTCTTACCTCCCTAACTCCCTCTTCTATGAGGAAACAGGGGATTTGGAAATAATTTTTCTAACCAAGAAACTTTCCAAGAAGAAATACATTTTCTATTCCCTATATTCTGCTCAGTGTGAGTAGCCCCTGTCTTCTTCAATTCTCTGCCTGATTAGGGCCAACCTGTGTGCAGATGAGATTGGCAGATGCTCAATTCAAGAGCATTTAAAATGTTTCCTAAGACTCCTTCCCCCACTACTCAAACAGTTGATTCTAAGGCAATGGTTCTCAAACTTGAGCACCTATCTGGAAGGCTTGTTAATACAGATTGCTGCTGTAAAGGACAATAAAAATCTCAGGACCCCCCTAAATTCATTCTGCCAAAAGGAAAACTAATCCTGAGAACCGAGTCACATGAGCACTGCCATCCTCTCTCCAATGAGGTACAGGGGTCCTCTTTTAAGAAATGAAGGGGCTTAGAAAATAACTAAACAGGGTTTTTTTTGGCGGACAGGGTATGGGAGGGAGAAAGGAAGCCTGGCTGGCAAGGTGGTCTTGTTAGGCAGGTAAGCCTCATGATAACAGCACTCAGGGAAATTATTTTGTTCAGACCTTAAAGGGTGTCAGACTCTCAGCAAACCAGTCCCAGATCAAACAGGCAGGATCTGGCTGCATTTAATAGAGATTCTCCCTTGAGTAGATACCCAGTAATGGGATTGCTAGATAATCCCATGGGAGGTCTACTTTTAGTTCTTTGAGAAATCGCCATACTGTTTTCCATAGGGGTTGTACTATTAATAATTTGCAGTCCCACCAACAGTGTAGAAGTGTTCCTCTCTCTTTGCATCTGCACCAGCATCTATTGTTTTTGGACTTTTTAATAAAAGCAATCCCACTACTGGGTATTTACCCAAAGGAAAATAAGTCATTTTATCAAAAAGACACCTGCATATGAATGCTTATTGCAGCACAGTTCACAATTGCAAAGATCTAGAATCAACCCAAGTGCCCATTAATTCATGAGTGGATTAACAAAATGTAGTATATGTATACCATGGAGTACTACTCAGCTGTTAAAAAAAGGATGAATTAATGCTTTTTGCAGCAATCTGGAAGCAGTTGGAGACCATTATCCTAAGCAAAGTATCTCAAGAATGGAAAAACAAACACCACATATAATCACTATTAAATCAGAACTAGCCATGTGCATAGAGAAAAGCAAAACTCAGTGGAAATCAAGTAGGGGGAGGGGAGAGTAGGAGATGGGCAAAAACCTAACAGGTAAAATGAACACTGTCTGGGTGATGGGCACACTTATAACCCTGACTCAAGCATAATGAAATTGATGCATGTAACCAAAAACATTTGTACCCTCTTAATATTTTGAAATAACAAAAAAACCCCAGAGATTCTCTACAAATGCAAATCTCTTCTCCAGCCTCCTCACCTAGACAGCCTTACAGCATTATTCCTATTTGCCCACAACCATCTCAAAATATTCAAAGCAATGTATTTTGGGGTAAAATATTTCTTATTTCCTTCAGCCAAAAAACACCCAAAACTTCAAGATATACAGCCCTATAAAATGAGTGCATGTCAATTATAACCTTAGGATTGTAGCCTGAATAAACTCTTAAATGTTGATTACAAGTTTCTCTCTACAGATTTAAACCAAGGAAGAGATATGATCACTCTTCTACCCACAGTGTGAAGATCACAACGTTGACTATTTCGACTACCCACTTTTTTTTTTTTGAGACAGAGTCTCACTCTATTGCCCAGGCTAGAATGCCGTGGCATCAGCCTCGCTCACAGCAACCTCAAACTCCCGGGCTCAAGCGATCCTCCTGCCTCAGCCTCCCGAGTAGCTGGGACTACAGGCATGCGCCACCATGCCCGGCTAATTTTTCTATATATTTTTAGTTGGTTGGCTAATTTGTTTCTATTTTTTTTAGTAGAGACGGGGTCTCACTCTTGCTCAGGCTGATCTCGAACTCTTGACCTCAAGTGATCCTCCCACCTCAGCCTCCCAGAGTGCTAGGATTACAGGCGTGAGCCACCGCGCCCGGCAACTACCCACTTTTTTGAATGTTCATCTATGTAGATTTACTGAGCAAATAGAACTTCACAAGAATATCATCAATTGCCTCACTGCTCACCTCCTCCCTTCCTTTTTCCTGTGTACCTCTTTTTTTCCTTTAAATGTGAAGTTCCCAATGTCTTCTACAGAGAGCCCAGCTCATAACAGACTTTGTGGGCTATGCTTTTCCCAGGCACATCCTCAAAATCTTGCCTTAATAAACCTCAATTGAGTGTGACTCTCATTTTCTGTCACTTATTAACATTGGCCCTACATAATGCCTTTACTAACGCCTCACCACCCAGAGTTTCCAAAACTGTAGATCTGAATTGTGACCTAATAAATTGGAGTTGTTATAAGTTCCCAGGTGATACTGATACCATTGATTAGGAACCCTACTTTCAGAACCACTGCCCTAAGGTATCAACCCACTGCCTTCAAGGTACCAATTTTTTGAAATCTGAAAAATTAATCACTTAGCACCAGAGTAAAAAAATGAATGCCATTTAAAAGTGTAAGGATCTCAATCGGATCTTCTGGATGCAAAGGCCTATAATTGTATCAATAGCATTCAGCTGAGTACTAATCAGTGCATGTGTGAAAAAACTATCCAAAGCTGGAGAAAAAAAACAACCTGAAAGAATTAGAGGCAACTTCCCTTGGTCTTCACACAGGGCCAAGAATAATGCTTATTTCTATTAGCTGAGGCACAAAAACTTATGAGTCATGGAGCATTGGGTAAATTACATAGAATGGTCTTGGCTCGGTAGTGAGCAGTAACTATCCCTAGACTGAGCACTGCTTAAAAGCAAGAACCACTGCATCCTAAACAAAGTTTAGGAATATTATAGGAATACAAAAATATCTGATACCTAATAAGGTAAAATTCACAATGTCTGATGTTCAATAAAAAATTACCAATGTTGTAAAGAAGCAAGAAAATATGACCTATAATAAAGTCATTAAAAGTAATAATAAATGGTGCTGGGAAAACTGGTTAGCTACATGCAGAAGAGCGAATCAGGA